>PVHT021183705.1:29785908-29803249 GCA_004024745.2 Catagonus wagneri | reverse complement strand
ATCCCTGCCCTTGCTCAGCGGGTTAACGATCCGGCGTTGCCGTGAGCTGTGGTGTAGGTTGCAGACGCGGCTCGGATCCTGCGTTGCTGTGGCTGCGGCGCAGGCCAGTGGCCACAGCTCCGATTAGACCCCTAGCCTGGGAACCTCCACATGCCGCGGGTGCGGCCATAAACCCGCGGCCATAAAATGACAAAAAAAAAGCAAAAAAAAAAAAAAAAAAAAAAAAAAAAAAAGAACTGGAGGTAACTTCATCAAAGCATTGACTTAATTTTTTTTTTTTTCCACAACTATATGCCAGGCTCACAAGTGAAACATATAAGATCACTTTGCTATTCTAATGACTTTGTAATTATTCTAGTGGCAAGAAAAGAAACTTGAGGAGTTCCCGTTGTGGCACAGTAGGTTAAGAACCCGACATAGTACCCATGATGATACAGGTTCAAGCCCTGGCCTTGATCAGTGGGTTAAAATCTGGCATTGCCACAAGCTGTGTTGTAGGCCTGCAGCTGCAGGTCTAATTCAGCCCTTAGCTTGGGAACTTCCACGTGCCACAAGTGTGGCGGTGAAAATAAAAGAAACTTGAGCGAATTTCCTTCGCAGCTCAGTGGTAACGAATCTGACTAGTATCTATGAGGACATGGATTCGATCCCCGGCTTCCCTCAGTGGGTTAAGGATCCTGCATTACCATGAGCTGTGGTGTAGGTCGTGGACATGGCTTGGATCCCACGTTGCTGTGGATGTGGTATAGGCTGGCAGCTACAGCTCCAATTTGACCCCTAGCCTGGGAACTTCCGTATGCTACTGGTGAGGCCCTAAAAAGAAAAAAGAGAAAACCCAACTAGTTTAATAAATAGATTAAAAACTGCAGGTTTCTTTTTAAAAAAGAGAAAGAAAGAAACTTGAAAAGTTAAAGGCACAGCTCAGATATCCCTCAATGGATGAACTGAAGAACGAAATGTGACACATATATACAATGGAGAACTATTCAGGCTTAAAAAGGAAGAGAATTTTAACACATGCTATAACATGCATGAACCTTGAAGACATTATGCTAAGTGAAATAAGCCAATCATAAAAAGACAAATACTGTATGATCTCATTTATATGCAGTACCCAACGTGGTCAAATTCATAGAGAAAATAGCATTGACGTTACCAAGGTCTGGGGGAGGGGAGAATGGGAAGTTACTGTTAAATGGGTAGAATTACAGTTTGGGATGATGAAGACGCTCTAGAGATAGATGGATGGTGACGATTGCAGAACAATGTGAGTATACTTAATGCCACTGAATTGAACACTCAAAATGGTTACAGTGGTAAATTTTATAATGGATATTTGCCTATTTGGCTTCTTTCTAGTGTTTGGCTATTATGAATAAAGCTTCTAAAAAAGTTAAAGGCAACCTTTAGAATGCTGTGATACAGTACGTAGAGAAGTAGGTCATCAAACACTACCATGCTCTTTCCACTGTCTTTCCGTGCCACCATAGTGGTACATATGGCCATCCTGGCCATTGCTCTCAAGAGCATCAACATTGTTTTGAAGAGGGGCAAACATCAGGTTGCTGCCAGGCAGTGCTGAAAAGCCATCATCTAACTTCTAACTGATGGTGAAGCATCCATTAATGACCACAGAGGTAGGCAAATTGTCGTGAACCTCACAGGCAGCTTAAACAGTTGTGGAGTGAACAGTTCCAGATGTGTGCATTTCTGTAATCTAGAAAAATGACAGACAACCTGATCCTATCCCATCAGTTTGGTTTCAATGTACTAGTGATCTCAGCTGGCATCAGGGAACAAGTGGAAACATGATAAAAACACATGGGAGGGAGAATCCTGGGATTCTTTTCCTGGGAATGTAACACATACACACAGATACAGTGCCTCAGTGGATAACAACAACAAAGGCTACTATTTCTTTCTTAATAAAACAATGATATATGCTATTATATATACACATAGTAAAAAGTCTTAGATAGTGTTCACCAAAATGCAAATAGTGAATAACTCTGCAGGGTGAGATTATGAGTAATTTTGTTCTCTCTTTTTTTTGCCTATTTGTACCTTCTAATTTTTCTACAAATAATTTTATTGTTTTTACATTTTTACTGTTAAAGAACAAAAATTCAACTGAATAAATCTGAAGAGCTAATTGGCTTTAGTCAATGAATCCTGAGTAAGGTAGCATCTCCTCTTGTAAACAGAAGGGTGCTCTAAGGAATTGTCCAAATGGAAGGTTTTTATAGGCAGAAGGAGGGTGAGGCAAGGAAGTTATCAGCAAAATAAAAGAAATTATTTCAGGCCATGTCTTCTACTTTTTTGGGGGGAAGAAAATGGCAGGATCAGATTACCTCACTTGTGCTAGTTTGTCTATTTAAAGGTCACTTTTCCAGGAAAGGTTGAAACTGCAACTAAGTGTTGGTTTGCTGATGTGGGGGAAAATGACTCCATTTTGAGCTTGTTATTTCTTTTTAACAGAACAAAAATACATAGTTATTTTCTAATGTATATGCCTGCTTCTCCCTAGTCATGGCAGAGAACTTAAGTAAGGAGGCATGGCTTTTCCTTCTAGTGACCTGTTCTTTTCCATTATGTTGTCATATACTTGCATGTTGAGAGGAGCTGTCATTCAAAGGTAGAGCCTATGACCTTGGAAAAGCCTCTGTGCCATCGCTCATTACATGTGAACGGTAATAGCAATAACAATAGCATTAAAACCTACCTTTAGGTGTTGCACAGAGTTGTGCGGTAGGACAAGAAAGCACTCAAGAAATGCAACTGATGTCACTCCTTATTTCATAAAGTCCTGCCAGCATCCAGATTACCACAGGAAATAGGGCTGAGGAGAACATTTTCAAAATTCTGTCCATTCTAGCCAACCGTAATGAATTAATTGAGGCGCCACTGACCACGTCGTCTTTGATCTTCAATAACTTGAGTGTCCTAAAGAACAACCACCAGGTGGCACAGTTTCATCATTTGAAAGCCTGGGTTCCATTTCCCCAATTTCTCATCAGTGCATTTTCCCATCTAAAAATTATGTGGAGGAGTTCCCTCATGGTGCAGCAGGTTAAGGACCTGGCATTGTCACTTCAGTGGCTTAGGTCACTGCTGTGGCGTGGGTTCCATCCCTGGCCTGGGAACGTACACATGCCATGGGTGCGGCCAAAAATAAATAATATATGAATATGAATTTAACTATTAAGGAAGCTTTCTGATGGGAAATCCAGGGTCACGGGCTCATGGCTCCACACTTTCATGGGTCTCCTCCCCTCGCCTCCTTTCCTCCTCTCTGTACTAATTGGCACTAATTTCCCTGCCTGTGGCGGTAGAACCTTGCTTTGCTTACTCAGCCAGGCATTGCCAAGAAGGAACTTCTCTCCCCTTGTGTACTGCAAGGCTAAACATTATTTGTTCTTCCAAAGCACTGCTCAAGGCTGCTATGGGATGATATTTGGTTTGAAGGACTATTTTCTTTGCTATGATTCAGCTCAGGGTGGCCACCAAGGTCAGCAACTATCTCCCTATTTCTCTTCAACCTACCAACGTCTTAGCAGGTGGTTTAAGACCATTCCTTTACATTTTATTTTTCATTTGAGGGGTGGTCAGATGATCCCCACTAATTTACTATTGAGGATGACACCCGTAGCCAAATCCTGCTTTGCTTCTCAGACTTAGAAGCCCTTCATCTTCCTCCTGATAAGATTTCTAAAGACAGCAATTCTCAAACTTTGTTGTGAATAAGAATCATGTGGAGGAGTGTATTAAAACAGATTCCACTACTTCACACCCACTAGGACAGTTACTTTTGAAAAAGAGAAAATGAGTGATGGAGAGAATACAGAGAAATTGGGACCCTATACATTTTTGCTGGTAGGACTCTAAAATGGTAAAGCTGCTGTGGAAAATTTATGATTGGCCCTCAAAAGATTAAACGTAGAATTATCACTTGAATAAGCAACTCCCCTTCTAGGTATATACCTGAAAGGATTGAAAGAAGGGACTTCGACAGATATTTGTACACTTATGTTCATAGCAGCATTACTCATAAAAGCCCAAAGGTGGAAACAACCCAAGTGTCCATCCATGGATGAATGGATAAAGAAAAAGTGATATAGACATACAGGGGACTATCATTCAGCTTTAAAACCAAGTAAGAATGATCCAGCATTGCTGCAGGCAGCAGCATAGGTCACACATGTGGCTCAGGTCTGGTGCTGTGACTGTGACTGTGGTGCATGCCTATAGCTACAGCTCCAGTTTGACCCCTTGCCTGGGAACTTCCTTTTGCCACAGATGTGGCCATAAAAAAAAAAAAAAAAAGAAGACAAAAGGAACAAGGAGTTCCCCAGTAGCTCAGTGGGTTAAGGATCCTGTGTTGTCACTGCTGTGGTATGGGTTCAGTTGCTGGCCTGGGAATTTCTGGGTGCCACCAAAAAATAAAAAAGGTGTGAAAGTCTGATACATGCAACAACATGCGTGAACCTTGAGGACATTATGTTACATGAAATAAGCCAGACACAAAAGGATAAATACCATGTGCTCCCACTTATTTGAGGTAGTAGGGATAGTCAAATACATAGAGACAAAAATTGGTTACCAGCAGCTGGGGGAGGGACAATGTGGAGCTATTGTTTAATGAGTGCAGAGTTCCAGTGTGAGAGATGAGAACGTTCTAGAGATGGATGAGGGTGATGGTTAAATGCTTTTATAACAATGCCACTAAATTGTACACTTGGAAACAATTAAATGTTAATTTTATGTATATTTTAGCACAATTAGAAAAGTTTAAAAAATTGTTAAGTGCAGATTCCAGGGTCTCACACGACTGATTCCATAGGTCTGAAATGAAACCCAGGAAACTGCCCTTTTTAGGCCCCTGGGGATTTTAATGCAGGTGGCCTCAGAGAAGTATTGCAGTTCTGTGACAGTGACTGTGTTCATGCTTTCAAAAGCCCTGCATGAGGCTCATTTACCACTGAAGCTTTAAAGTACATACTGCCTCTTGGCAGCATGTGACAAGCCACTACACCCCTCTGTGCCTCAGATTCTTCATCTCTAAAATGGGGCTAATAGGAGTTCCCATCATGGCTCAGCAGAAATGAATCTGACTAGGAACCATGAGGTTGCGGGTTCGATCCCTGGCGTCGCTCAGTGGATTAAGGATCTGGCATTGCCTTGAACTGTGCAGCTTGGATCCTGCATTGCTGTGGCACAGGGTGGTGGCTGTAGCTCCAATTAGACCCCTAGCCTGGGAACCTCCATAGGCTGTGGGTGCGGCCCTAAAAAGCCAAAAATAAATGAATAAATGGGACTAATAATCCTACTACCTAATAGGGCCTTTGCAAAACGTGAAGAAATGATATATGCAAAATGCCTTAAAATAATAATAATTATTATTATTGTTATTATAACAACAGGTGACCCAAGATTACTATAAACCATAATGATGAGAGTCACCCATTGGAGTGTTCTCAATGTCCAGAAAGCTGTTGCATCAAGCAGCTAATTTAATGAAGCAAGATTAGGAGTTAGCGGCATCTCTGCTTTTGCAAAGGGTTTAGTGGTGAGGATTTTTTCCATGAGAAGCAGTGCCGTTCCCTAACATTGGGGAGGGGGTTGTGATGCACTCCTAGAGTTCTAACAGTGTTATTTTGTTATTCATATGCGTTTTTTTAAAAAGTCCTCCTGGAAGAATTTATACTATGCTCCATCGAAAGGACTGGGATAAGGCAGAGGGTGAAGGGGAACTTTGGCTTTTCATCCTATTTACTTCTGAGTTGTTTGTTTATGTTACATTGGGAGGTCCTGTATTACTTTTGCACTTAGGAAAATAAGTTTTTTAGTTAGTGTTAGAGGTATTAAATGTGGCGGGCCTCTCCCGTTCAAAACAGCACGGGGGGGTACAAACACAGATACCCACTCAAAATAGTATCTTTACATGATAGTATGGATGATGATACCTTAGTAATGAGCAATTTACAAAGCATATTCACATCCATTGTTTCATTTAATCCATGGGATGGCTTTGTGAAGTAGGTAGTATTTTTCCCATTTTACAGCTGAGAAACAAAATGCACAATAAGTAGACATAATTATCGTCTAAGCTGCATCTTTCTCCCTCCTTATCCTCTGAGTGCTGCCTTGGGTTCATTTTGCTCTAGTTTTTCTGGCATTTGTTCTAGTCCTCTAGTAAAATATATTTGTAGTCCATTCATTTGAGGATAAGCATCCTTGGCTGAAGCTGCTCAGATTGAAAGGACTGTTCAGACTCAGGTGACACCACCCTGGCCAGGTAGGAGCTCTGCTGCTTGCTGTGTGTGTTTGCCTGCTGAGGTTATCATAACAAAATCCCTAAAAGCAAAACATCTCATACATATATGTTTTAACAGAAGCATCATTTTGTTTAGTCTGTGTGGCAGGCAGAAGCCACATGAGGTTTTTATTGTGCAGACCTTCCTTTCACAGAAATTTGAAATGTCAGGTAGTTTTCAAAGAGTGGTAAATGGCTTTTGCAGTCTGGGCAGAGTAAACCTCATCTTTTGAGGGTGGCTGTTCCTGTTGGCAAACGTATGGCTTTTAGTGATCGGGCAAATACAGATGCTCTTGGTTATTGTCCCTGCAATGGCAAAGATTTATTTGGCTATTGTTTAATGGTTATCATTAGTGGCTACAAGCAAATGAAAATGTCTTTGAATTCCACAAGTACCTCCTTTTAAATCAGGACTTAACCTCAGATAGCATTTGTAAACCAAGAGTTTTTCCAGAATTGGCTAAATAAGTTACACAGCCTAGTAGTGCAAGATGAAAATGAAGGGACCCTTGTTCAGAAATTATTAAGAATATCAAGGCGGTGACATCAGAGCATTAAACCAAGCACAGGGCCCTTTGCAAGTGCACAGGCTGCACTCCCTGAAGCCAGCCCTGGATCACTCTTACGTTTAAAAATTTTATTTATCTATATTTATTTATAGGTGGAACATTAACATATCACAAATTTTAAAAGATAGAAAAGTAAATCTCTAGGAGGGAAACTCTTCCTTCCCTATATGGACCACTGTTTGCAGTTTCTTGTGTCTCTTTCCAGAGATTCTCATTCATTTACAAACATACATCTACACAATATATCACCTACCCTCCTTCAGGTCCCACATATACAAATAGTAACATACTTTACACATTGTTCTGCACTTTGTTGTCTTAACAATGTGTCTTAGAGGTCATTCCTTATCCCTGCAAGCTGTCTTATTATTATTTTACATGGTTGCATCATATTCCACTGTATAGATGTAACACAATTGTTTAATCAGTTCCCTTTGATGAGTATACAGGTTGCTGCCAGTGACCAAAAGCATTGCAATAAAAGCTCTTGCAGATCACTTCCCTACATGTGTGTGTGTTGCTATGGAATTGTCAAATCAAAGGTTAAAGTTTATTTCAGATTGTGATAGACCTTGTCAATTTGCCCTCTAAAGAGATTGTACCAATTTAGAGTCTCACCAATACAGAGTTACCAGGTTTTTGGATTTTTGCCAACGCACTAGGTGAAACATAGTGCTTCCTCGTAGTCTCAATTTCCATTTCTCTTATCAGTGAAGCTGAATGTCTTTCAAATGGTTAGGAGTCAGTCTGTGAAATGCCTGTCTATTGTGTTGTGTTATATTGCTGTATTATTCATTAGCCTTTTTCTCATGATTTGTACAAATGCTTAATCCATTAAGGAAATTCATTCTTGGTTTGTGATATTTTGAAAATATGTCCTCCTGTTGGTTTTATCTTTTTAACTTTGTTTTGCTATGCAAAGTTTAGTCTTTTGATTTTTTTTTTCTGCTTTTTAGGGCCACACCCATGGCATATGGAGGTTCCCAGGTTAGGGGTCGAATGGGAGGTACAGCTGCAGCCTATACCACAGCCACAGCAACATCAGATCCGAATCGCAACTGCTACCTATACCACAGCGCACAACGCCAGATCCTTATCCCACTGAGCAAAGCCAGGGATTGAACCCTCAGCCTCATGGTTCTTAGCCAGATTCGTTTCTGCTATGCCATGACTGGAACTCTGCTATGTAAAGTATTTTTAAGATCCAGTTGAATTTATCAGTTTTTCTCTTATTGCTTTTGAATTTTGTGTCATATTCAGAAAGAGCTTCTCTAGGAGTTCCCTGGTGGCTCAGCGGGTTAAGGATCCAGCATTGTCACTGCCGTAGCTTGGGTTTGATCCCTGGCCCGGGAATTTCTGAGTGCTGTGGGTATGGCCAAACAAAACAAAACAAAAAACTCCATTCCCATATTTCCTTCTAGTATTTCTTTGATTTCATTCCCTCACATAAACCATTTGGAATTTACTTTAATGTAAAGTGTGAAATAGGGACCTAACTTTATTTTTTTTCCAGATGTTACCTAGTTGTCCCAGCAACGTTTATTGAATGTCATCCTTCCCCCTGCTGATTTGAAGTACTATCTTTATCAAATAGTAAGTTCCCGTATGTATGAGCATCTATTCCTAACACAGATATCAAAATGATATATGATATATATGTCAAAAAAATGACATGTGACACATACGTCCCCCCCAAAAAAAGGGGGGGGGGAGAAGGAGGGAGGAAGGAAAAGGAGGAGAGGAAGGAGAATAAAAATTATTTTCTAAACCTCTCTCTAGTTTGAGGAGTGATCATAGGAGAGATGTGGCTTATTCAGAGACACACAGCTCAATAAATAATACCTGAAATGCTAGTCCTGATGTATGTTTCTTTCATAAACATTTGGAAGAAAAAAAATGATCATGATGGTTGAGAACCATAATGGATTGGATGGATTTAAGAGTCAGACAGACCTGGGTTTCAATCCCAGCTCCATACTTCCCTAGCTGTTTGACCTTGGGTAAGTTACTTGCATTATCTGATCCTTAAGTTCCTTATTTGTTTTTTTTTTTTGGCCTTTTTGTCCTTTTAGGGCCGCACCCATGGCATGTGGAGGTTCCCAGGGCTACGCCAGAGCCACAGCAACGTGGGATCCGAGCCACGTCTGTGCCACAGCTCATGGCAACGCCGCATCCTTAACCCACTGAGCAAGGCCAGGGATCGAACCCGCAATCTCATGGTTTCTAGTGGGATTCATTAACCGCTGCACCACGATGGGAACTCCTTAAGTTCCTTATTTGTAAAACAGAAATAAATATGGTGCCTCTCTCATTGAGTTCGCTGAGAAGTAAATGAATGTAAAATGCTTAGAATAATGCCTGACATATAGAAATTATTATTGTTGTTGTTATTATTTACCCCTAAAGTGACCAACTCACCCACATTTGCCCAGGATTTTCCTGGTTTTAGCACTGAAAATCCCAAGTCCTGCGAAATTGCTTGATCCTCAGAAAACTGGGAACTTTGGTCACCTTTAACGCTATTATCATGTGCAATGTGTGTTTTTTCCCTCAAACCATACCTCTCAGTACCTACATTGATCAACTCAACTTTTACAGAAATATCACAAAATGCAATTTTTTCCATAAACATAAAATCTGTGCTCTTATCTCATGGCAACTGAGTGCCCCTCCCTCGGGCTGGTAGACATTCTTTGGCCCTCAGGGCCTAATCTGGGATTTCCTCTGGTTTCCACCTGAACCAAGATCAAAGAGCCCTTCTCCTGCCGCCAAGAAGGGTAGGTGTTGGGAGAGAAGTGGGGGATGGCGGTCAAAGTCGGGCTAGACAAAAACACAAGGCAGAATGACTCCAGGACCCTGGAGACTGGGAATACTTTGCTTCTAGAATAAAGGAACACAGAGCAGTCTCCACGGGGCTGATTTGCCAGATGATGTAAAAGAGCAGTTGTTTTCCTCCCGTACTAATTATTCTGATTTTAGCCCTGTAACCGACTAGTGGGATATATATCACTGGGGCAGCAGTGCCACGTGTATTTCTCAAATCCTGCCACCGAAGCTGCACCTCTTCTGGGGAGCGTAGCAGGCTCTGAATTTGCAAGGACAAAAGGGCCAGGTCCTGGCTGATTGGAGCAAAGAGGAAAGATTATTTGTGTTGGAGAAATCAAGTCTTGGGTTTAATCAGACTTAAGAGTGCAAGGAAGAAAGGCCTGCACTAAAAGTCAGAAAACAAAATTCTGGGAGTTCTCCTGTGGTTAAGGATATGGCATGGTCACCCTAACAGGCTGGGCCGCTGCTGTGGCGTGGGTTCGATCCATGGCCTGGGAATGCCTACATGCCACAGGCAGGGCCATATGCCCTCCAAAAAAAAAAAGTATATGGGTTTGGCTGCTCAGTGGGGCAAGGAGACCCGAGTCTGGTTCAGTAACAATACAGGGACCCCCATATCTTCTCTGGTCTTCCATTTCTTTCTCTATTAAATGAAGGATTGAATTTGGTGATAGTCTTTTTTTTTTAGTACTGATTAGTTTTTCCGTTGTAACTGATTTACAGTGTTCTATCGATTTTCTGTTGCACAGCAAGGTAACCCAGTCACACATACATGGATACATTCTTTTTTCTCACACTATCATGTTCCATCACAAGTGACTATACATAATTCCCAGTACTGTACAGCAGGATCCCATTGCTTATCCATTCCAAAGGCTATAGTTTGCATCTATTAACCACAAATTCTCAGTCCCTCCCACTCCCTCCCCCTCCCTCCCCCTCCCTCTTGGCAACCACAAGTCTGCTACATGTCCATGATTTTCTTTTCTGTGGAAAGGTTTGTTGGTGTCCTGTTTTAGATTCCAGATATAAGTGAAATCATATGGTATTTGTCTTTCTCTTTCTGACTTACTTCACTTAGTATGAGAATCTCTAGTTCCATCCATGTTGCTGCAAATGGCATCATTTTGTTCTTTTTTATAACTGAGTGGTATTCCATTGTGCATATATACCACATCTTCTTAATCCAATCATCTGTCGATGGACATTTAGGTTGCTTCCATGTCTTGGCTATTGTGAAGAGTGCTGCAGTGAACATGGGGGTGCATATGTCTTTTTCAAGGAAAGTTTTGTCCAGGTATATGCCCAGGAGTGGGATTGCTGGGTCATACAATAGTTCTATATATAGTTTTTTAAAAGTATCTCTATACTGTTTCCACAGTGGTTGTACCAATTTCATTCCCACCAACAGTGTAGGAGGGTTCACTTTTCTCCACACCTTCTTCAGCATGTGTTATTTGTGGACTTATTAACGATGGCCATTCTGGCTGGTGTGAGGTGGCATCTCATAATAGTTTTGATTTGCATTTCTGTAATAATCAGTGATGTTGAACATTTTTTTCATGTGCTTGTTGGCAATCTGTATATCTTCTTTGGAGAAATGTCTGTTCAGGTCTTTTGCCCATTTTTCCATTGGGTTATTGGCTTTTTTGCTGTTGAGTTATATAAGTTGTTTGTATATTTTAGAGATTAAGCTCTCTTCAGTTGCATCGTTTGAAACTATTTTCTCCCATTCTCTAAGTTGTCTTTTTTTTTTATGTTTTCCAATAGTCTTTATCATTCAGCTGATATTCTTCATGGTTCAGATCTAATTATCAAACTGGAAGGAGCTGGATTCTGTCACACGATGCTCATTTAGTGTCAGCTGGAAACAAAAACACACTATTCTGATTCTAGTACCTTCTGGGCATCCTTAGACTCCTTCCATAGAGAGTGAAGTGGTAGTGAGAAACGAACAAGATGACAATGTAGATATCTATCATTTAGGATTCACCTGAATTCATTCCTCCTTCTTTGGTGACTGTCCTTAATTTTGCTTTGGGAAATCATTTCTCCAAAATAGAGTAGCCGGTCAAGGCACCCACTTGTCCCTGGCCAAAGAATTCTGCCAATCAGATGCTTTCTCCTTTGAATTTGAATCTTGAGCCAGGTGATTTGAAGATTGAAAACAGAGTAGATCCATGTCAAATGATATACCCTAAAGCAAGGGTTGACAGACTGTGACCTACCAAATCAGGGCCTTTGGCTATTTTTATGGACCAATTTTTATTGGTGCACAGACATACTCATTTGTCTACGTATTGTCTATGGCTGCTTTCATGCTGCAATGACAATGTTGAGTAGTTATGATGAAGACTGACCAACAAAGCCTAAAATATTTACTATCTGGATCCTTAAAGAAAAAGTTTGCTTGGAGTTTCTGTCATGGCTCAGCAGAAATGAATCTGATTAGGAGCCATGAAGTTGCAGATTTGATCCCTGGCCTCGCTCAGTGGGTTAAGGATCCGCAGCTGTGGCTCAGATCTGGCAAGGCTGTGGCTGTGGCCAGCAGCTGTAACTCCAATTAGACCCATAGCTTGGGAACCTGCATATGCCGTGGGTGCAGCCCTAAAAAGTTTGCTAAACTCTTCCCAAAAGGAATTCCCCAGTAATTCTTGCTGCCTAGACCCCAGGAGCTATTCAAATTTCTCTCCACCTCCAAAACCTGATTCTTCAGGTTTTCCTTAGATTTTCTTGGATTCTGTATTTTTCTGAGATTTTTTTGCTTAAATTAGAGTGAATTGCTTTCTGTCACCTACAGCCAATGGAACCTAACTTTTTGGCATTTAAATATGCATTTAGCTCTTAAAATCACTTAGAGAAATGGGTATTTGATTTTATTTTTCCTGTCTGGCTAAACATGACCATTTGGTGCAGCAGATGGGAGACGATCCACATCTCTGTGGAATAGCACACATGTGGCAATGAAAACAATACCTGCCAAAGTCTATCTTCGACCTTATGAAAGATTGAAAAAAAATTGTAATTGTCCAGTAATCAAGGTCAATCTCACAGTGACAGTTAGTATGACCAACTCTCCCAGTTTATCCAAGACAGAGGGTTTGTCCAAGACTGAGAGATTTCTTCAGACTGAGGGGTTTGTGAACTACAGGATTTTCAGTTTTAAAATGGGCAGTCCCAGGGACAATTTAATCACCCTAGGATATTGTATGATTGAATTAAATTCTCTTGTTTTCAAGAATCAAAATAGGTGTCATATTTTAAAAAAATAAAAGGTATTTTTAAAACTCCCAATGCTTTGATTTGCTTTTAGCCACAATAGTTTAAGCATTTTAAATTTTCAGTTAAGGAGATCATGAGAGTTTCAAATGTAGGTAAAGCGGACACAGGTTCCTAATGTTTCAGGCATTCTGTGTTTTAACGGAAACAGTAATAATTAAATCTTGGCATCATGGAATGAACACTGGATTAGGAATCCAGAGTTGTGTGTCCGCATCCTGCCTCTGGGATAAGAGCATTTTGTATGTGAACATTACTTCTGAGAAGCATAAGGTGCCACACAAAGCAATATGTTATAATTATTAGTGGAAGGAAAAGACAGTACAATCATTGCAGATAATTTCTGAGACTTGGGCCAAGAACCAGAGCCTGGTTGGTGCCGGCGATTTCAGAAATGAATCCAGTGCCAATGCGGGTGTGAAGGAAGGAGACTGATCCTCTGGATTTACAGAGTCCTGGAAAATACCTTTGGTGATGAAAACCATCTATTTGGATTAGGCAGCCTCCAATAAGTAGGCGGATTATCCAGCTTCCTTCGTTCAGAACTGACTGGACTTGTTCGACGACTTTGTAGCTGTCAGGAAGGAAGAAAGAGGGATGTGCGTGCTAAATCCAGTGCTAATATGAAACATGCTGAGTTGGAAGATGGCGAGACGAGCTTCTTTCTGTGTATGTGCAGAGGATGACCAGGGAATGGAATGGTTGGTGGCTGGGCAGTTTACAAGAGATGGGTTTCCTCCCATTGCCAGAAACATAATTCTTACTGATCTCCTTGTCATGGGAGCTGGAGAGATTGGTGGTTTGGATCGAAGAGTAGAATAAAAATGAGATGGGAAAGAGGTAGGGAAATAATTTTCTCCCTTCCTCTTCCTAAGCTAATAAGTATAGAAATTCTGTACAGCAGGCGTCTATTGACCTAGAACCCTCTTCTTTTATAGAATTTGGCGGGGGGGGGGGTCTACGAATTTGGGTGGGGAAAAAATGACCTCTTTATTTTCACCAACATAAGATGAAATATAGCATTTCCTTCATTACAAATGTATTCAACATCAGCCGTATTAGTGAACCTGAGACTTGTCACCAATAGAAATCATAGATTTTTCAAGTCAAATTATTGTGTTGTAGATATCATGAAATATTTGTGTTCATCACAACTTTGATATTATGAAAGAAAGTAGATTCACTGCTAGACTTTATTCTTTAATGAGCAAAAAGGTACATATATAATGATATTACATATTTTTATTTTGATAATTATATTTTAGTGTAATTGGTTTCTTTTGTAATCCTACATATCTTATTTTATACCAAACTAAGGGATCTGTCTCTGGAGCTCTGCTCTGGACACTGCCTTGTGGAATAGCCCATGACCTACCATTACCCCCGTGCTCTCCACACCTTTATATAAGCCTTTAAAGAGCTCTGTAGAAACATGGCAAGTGTTTTGGATTTTGTGATAAAGGAGTATTTCAGCATGGTCATAACTAGGTAAAAATATTTTTATAGTTCTTTTTTTCTCTTCTTTTCCTTCCTTCCACCCCCATTCCTTCCTTCTTCCCTTCCTCTTTCTTTCTTTCTTTCTCTCTCTCTCCTTTTCTTCCTTTCTTTCTTTCTTTCTTTCTTTCTTTCTTTCTCCACTGGGTGTGTGTCTGTGTGTGTGTGTGTGTGTGTGTGTGTGTGTATACCGCATCTTTATCCTTTCATCTGTCAATGAACAGTTAGGTTGCTTTTGTCTTTGCTATTGTGAATAATCCTGCTATGAACATAGAAGTGCAAGTATCTTTTTTTTTCTTATTATCAATGAATTTTATTTCAGTTATAGGTATACAAAGACCATAAGTCAATTCGATAGATTTTGTGTCCCAAACCCACAGTGCATCCCCCCATCCCCAGACTGTCTTATTTGAAAAACCAAGGCTTTCCAAAATCTATGAGTCATTGTCTGTTCTTCAAAGAAGTTCATTGTGTCTCTTTAGTTTCCACGTGTAAGTGGTAGCATTGGGTGTTGCTGTCTAATTGTCTGACTGGTTTCACTTTGTATGATAATTTCTAGGTTCATCCATGTTGCTATAAATGTTGTTATTCCATTCCTTTTAATGTCTGAGTAATATTCCATTGTGTGTATGTACCATATCTTCCTTATCCATTCCTCTGTTGATGTGTATTTAGGTTGTTTCCATGACCTGGCATCTTCCCTCTCTAGCTGCTTTAGATGTAAAGTTAGGTTGTTCATTTGAACTTTTTCTTGTGTCCTGAGATAGGCTTGTATTGCTATATACTTTCCTCTTAGAACTGCTTTTGCTGCATCCCAGAGGTTTTGGAGAGTCGTGTCTTTGTTGTCATTTGCTTCTAGGTATTTTTTAATTTCCTCTTTGATTTCTTCAGTGATCCATTGGTTGTTTTCTTGTTTTTGTATCCATTCGGCTAGTCTATGTCTTTTGGTTGGGGCATTCAGTCCATTAACATTTGAGGTAATTACTGATATATATGTTCTTATTGCCATTGTATTAACTGTTTGGGGTTTTTTTTTTTTTTTGCTCTTTTTGTTTTTTTACCCTGAAATTTTGATATAGGAGTCTATATACAAATAAGATTGTTTTAAGTTGTTGGTTTCTTAATTGCACGTGCATCTCCAGTGACCTGCATTTGTGCTCTCTTCTCAAGATTTCTGATTTGGGTAGCATAGTTGTGCATGGATGATTTAGTATCTTTACTGTATATATGCCTTTACTGGTGAGCCTTGTCATTTGTGGCCTTTTCTTTTCTGACTAGAGAAGTTCCTTTAAGATTTGTTGTAAAGCTGGTTTAGTGTTGCAGAAATCTCTTAGCTTTTGCTTATCTGTAAGGGTTTTGATCTCTCCTTCAAATTTAAATGTGAGCCTTGCAGGGTAAAGCAATCTTGGTCGGAAGTTTTTCCCTTTCATCACATTAAGTATATCATGCCACTCCCTTCTGGCCTGTAGAGTTTCAGATGAGAAATCTGCTGATAACCTTATTGGGGTTCCCTTGTATGTCATTTGTTTCTTTGCCCTAGCTGCTTTCAATATTTTCTCTTTGTCTTTAATTGTGGTCATTTTGATTAATATGTGTCTTGGGGTGTTCCTCCTTGGGTTTATTTTATATGGTACTCGCGCTTCCTGAATTTGACTGAGTGGTACCTTTCCCATATTAGGGAAGTTTTCGGCTATTATCTCTTCAAATAGTTTTTCTGTCCCCTTCTCTCTCTCTTCTCCCTCTGGCACCCCTGTAATACGGATGTTGGTGCGTTTAACATTATCCCAGAGTTCTCTGAGACTCTGTTCATTTCCTTTCAATCTTTTATCTCTTTTCTCTTCCACATTAGTGATTTCCACTAATCTGTCCTCCAGCTCATTTCCTTTCAATCTTTTATTTCTTTTTTCTTGTGCATTAGTGATTTCCACTAATCTGTCCTCCACCTCACTGATTCGTTCTTCTGCCTCCTGTATTCTACTGTTGGCTGCTTCCAATGAATTTTTTATTTCAGTTATTGTATTTTGCATCTCTTCTTGTTTAATTTTTACAGCTTGTATTTCTCTGTTCAGCATTTCCTGTAAATGATCAATCTTTGCCTCCAGTCTATTTCCAATGCCTTGCATCATCTTCAGCATCAACAGTCTAAAGTCTCTTTCTGAGAGGCTGATAATCTCCTCATCACTGAGCTGTTTTTCTGGGCTTTTCCCTTTCTCCCTTATCTGTGTTATAGTTTTCTGTCTTTTCATTTTTATAGATTTTTGGTGTGGTGACCTTTTTGCCAACAATAGAGTTGTAGCCTCTCTTAGTTCTGGCTTTGCCTCCCCTGTGACTAAAGTTGGTATGGGCAGGGCTTGCTGTAGGCTTCCTGATGGGAGGGACTGATGCCTGCCCACTGGTAGGTGGGGTTGATTCCTATCCCTCTAATGAGTGGGGCATTGTCTCTGGATGAGATTAGAGGCTGGCTGTGTGCCTGAGGGGTCTTTAGGCAGCCCGTTTACTGATGGGTGGGGCTGTGATCCCACCTGGATTATTGTTTGGCCTGGGGCTTCTCAGCGCTGATGGGAGGGAGCAGATTTTCCCAGAAATGGCCCCCTCCAGAGAAATGCAGGCTGATGAATGCTCCCAAGAGCTTCGCCTCCAATGTCCTTCCCCCACAACAAACCACAGTCACCCCTATTTTCCCAGGAGATCCTCCAAGAATTGCAGTCAGGTTCCACCCGGATTCCTATGGAGACTGCTTTGCCCTGGGACCCAGTGCACATGAAAGTCTGTGTGTGCCTTTCAAGGATGGGGTCTCTGTTTCCCCCAGTCCTGTGGAGCTCCTGCACACAAGCCCCGCTGGCCTTCAATGCCAGATGCT
>PVHT021183705.1:29745083-29784908 GCA_004024745.2 Catagonus wagneri | reverse complement strand
AGAATTGCAGTCAGGTTCCACCCGGATTCCTATGGAGACTGCTTTGCCCTGGGACCCAGTGCACATGAAAGTCTGTGTGTGCCTTTCAAGGATGGGGTCTCTGTTTCCCCCAGTCCTGTGGAGCTCCTGCACACAAGCCCCGCTGGCCTTCAATGCCAGATGCTCCGGGGGCTCTTTCTCCCTGTGCCCGATCCCCAGGCGTGGGATTTTGACGTGGGGCTCAGAATTCTCAGTCCTGTAGCTGAGTCTCTGTGATGCAGTTACTTTCCAGTCTGTGGGGCTTCCCACCCGGGAGGTATGGGGTTGCTTCTATCGCGTAATCGCCCCTCGTACCTCTTGATGTGGTCTCCTCTTTGTCTTCTGGTGTAGAATACCTTTTTTGGAAGTTTAGAGTCCATTTGGTTGAAGGCTGCTAGGCATTTGGTTGTAGTTTTGCTGTTTTTCGGGAGAGAAGTTGAACTCCAGTCCTTCTATTCCGCCATCTTAATCCAATCTCCGCAAGTATCTTTTTGAATTATAGTTTTGTCTGGATATATGCCCAGGAGTGGGATCGCTGGATCATACGGCAACTCTAACTTTTGTTTTTTTTGAGGAACCTCCCTACTGTTTTCCATAGTGACTGCACCAACTAACATTCCCACCAACAGTGTAGGAGGGTTCCCTTTTCTCCATATCCTTTTGATTGTTTGGTATTTTTTGACTTTTTAAAGATGGTCATTCTGACCAGTATGAGGTGGTACCTCACTGTAGTTTTTTTTAATTATTTTTTAATGATTTCTGTGTTTTCCATTATAGTTGCTTTACCTCACTGTAGTTTTGATTTGCATTTCTCTAATAATGAGTGATGATGAGCATCTTTGTTGTGTCTCTTGGCCATCTGAATGTCTTCTTTGGAGGAATGTCTGTTTAGGTCTTCTGCCCATTTTTCAGTAAGGTTGTTTATTTTTTGGTTTTGGAAATTAAACCCCTGTCCATTGCATTGTTTACACACATTTTCTCCTGTTCCGTAGATTGTCTTTTCATTTTGTTTATGGCTTCCTTTGCCGTGCAAAAGCTTGTAAGTTTGATCGGGTCCCTTTTAAAAATTTTTGTTTCTATTTCTATTGACTTGGGAGAGACTGAGAAACTATGTTTCCTTCTCTCTCTTTTTTTTTTTGCTTTTTAGGGCCACACCCTTGGCATACGGAAGTTCCCAGGCTAGGAGTCAAATTGGAGCTGCAACTTCCAGCCTACACCACAGTCACAGCAGTGTGGGGTCTGAATGGAGTCTACACCACAGCTCACGGCAATGCCAGGTCCTTAACCCCCTGAACGAGGCCAGGGGTTGAATCTGCATCCTCATGGGTACTAGTCAGGTTTGTTATCGCTGAGCCACTATGGGAACTCCCTGTATTTACTTTTAAAGTGTATTCACATTATCGTTTCAGTACTAGTTTTTAAAAAAGCATTTCTAATCGATTTTGCACATAAGTAATATATCTTCATTGTTGAAATTTTAAAAACATGGATGAGTTAAAAAGGAAAAATGTTCCATCTTCCTTATTAGCCAGTTAAAAAAAGCATGCTGCATTTTATAGAGATTTTTAAATATGATGTAGAGCTATGTATTCTGACATGGGAAAGTTTCGTATGTTACATGAAGAAGCAGGAATTGTACATAAAGGAGGATCTGGAGTGGGGGTATGGCGCTTGGGGAGCCCTCAGTAAAAGGGAGCCACTGTTATTAAGAGGCTTCCTAA
The DNA here is from genome assembly GCA_004024745.2 of Catagonus wagneri. NCBI lineage: Eukaryota > Metazoa > Chordata > Mammalia > Artiodactyla > Tayassuidae > Catagonus > Catagonus wagneri. The sequence continues at coordinate 29,783,169 of PVHT021183705.1, read as the reverse complement.
GATGATTTACTTGGGGGAAGGTTAAGCTGGGCAGTAACCACAAGGTTGAGCCGCGTCTGCAACCTACACCACAGCTCACGGTAACGCCAGATCCTTAACCCACTGAGCAAGGCCAGGGATCGAACCCGCAACCTCATCGTTCCTAGTCGGATTCGTTAACCACTGAGCCATGACGGGAACTCCTAAATGCTTTTAAATAGTAACTAGCACTTAGTTAAGTATTCAGTGAATGTTAGCCATTGATGTGACTATGGTTGTGGTTGTTACCTGCCTCCAGAACTGATCTCCAAGTTGTGGGTCTGGGCACCTTGTTCCCCACATCATACTGAAGATATAAACTGACTCTCAGAGCAGATCTTCATGGGTGTCTTATATAGATTATGCCAGTTCTGAGCGCATTCTTTCTTTAGCTAGAGCCCCAGAAACTATAAACAGTTTAAGCTTCCTCAGTTACACCCACAATTAAGTTGGTTCTCTCTGAAGTCACCCCCTACCCCCAGGTTATTTTGATTGGATTTTGAGTGTTTACAAATTCACCTGAGATTTTTATTTTTTTTTAGGAGCAGTTTTAGGTTCACAGCAAAATTGAGGGAAAGTACAGAGATTCCCTGTGTATTCCTTGCCCCCATACATGTTTAGCCTACCCCAATATCAATATCCCTCACCAGAGTGGTACTTTTGTTACCCATATAGACATAACGTAATCACCCAGAGTCCATAGTTTACATTACGGCTCACACGTGGTGTTGTATATTCTCTGGACAATGTATGATGGCCTGTATCCACCATTATAATATTATACAGAGTTGTTTTGGTTTTGTTTTGTTTTTTGCTTGTTTTTTGTTTTTTTACGGCCGCACCTGCAGCATATGGAAGTTCCCAGGCTAGGGGTCAAATGAGAGCTGCAGCTGCCAGCCTATGCCACAGCCTCAGTGACACCAGATCAGAGCCGCATGTGGGACCTGTGTTGCAGCTTGCAGCAACACCAGATCCCTAACCCACTGAGTGAGGCCAGGGATGGAACCCATATCCTAAGGGACACTATGTCTGGTTCTTAACCCACTGAGCCACAACAGGAACTCCCAGAGTATTTTCATTGCCCTAAAAAATCCTGTGTGCTCTGCCTGTTCATACCGCCTCCCTTCTTGGAACATCTTAAGGATGGCAACTCTCATTCCTAAAACTGGATCCTATCCTTTTTCATTCTCAGAGTGTGACTGTCATCCCATTCAACTGAGCACATAGCCTTTGGCCATCCCAGGGGTCCCAGTTCATCCATTCCCCAAGGGGCCTCTGAGTCTCGTGACAAAGGTGTGAATTGAGTGTAGGTGGGTTGGTCCCGTAGAAATGGTTGTGTCCTTTTTGGCAGTTACCACACTGAGCTTTGGCCACGCAGGCTCCAGGCAAGGGCTGGGACTGGTGAGACTGAGGAAACGCTGTCCCTGGACAGCTGGGACCAGGCTCCTTGGCCTCCACAGTGGCCTGTCCCTGGACACCAGGCTTGGACGAGTGCAGCTCTCCTGCACGCCTGCAGCAGGGCTGAGCTTTGGGCTGAGTGTGTTCTAATGCGGGCTTGTTGGAGCTTGAAAGGGTGGGGGCCTTGTCCCTTCCCTCAGCTGGACCTCACTGTAGGCCCTGGAGGGCTTCATGCTGTGCTGTTTTCATTCCTGGCCATTATTCCAAGACAATGGATTTCTTGTCAGCAACAGTTATTCTCTATTGTTGAAAGGCATGCCTCTGACAAGAATGTTTCCACAAAAGCCTTCCCTTCCACCTCTGACCTCCCAAACAGAGGATACTGTCCAGCCCTTCCCACTGCACCCTTGGGGTACACCCAGATCGCCGTCATCAGGTTGGCCGTATCCAAGTCCTGCTCATACTTTTGTCTCCTTAACATTTTGCTTTGAATGTGCTCCCTTTTTTCTTAATTAATTTTGCCAGGAACATGAGATCAGAAATATCTGTGAAATTCCAGATTTAACGAGCTGCATTTTTTTAATATGCATGAAAATAAATATAGGTTTTAAACATTTAAAAGAATTTCCCACGGGTCACCTAAAACCTCTGCATGTGGCCCCCGACAGTGGTATCCCAACTCTGCCAGAAGAAACCTTGGTCTGTGTGCGCTGTGGGAGACCGGGCTCCCAGTCCCTCCCTAAGACCCCTCGGTCTGTGCCCTTGTGGGCAGGTGCGGCAGGAAGGGACGAGAGGGTCTGTTCCACTTGGAGGCCCCGCCCTGGGAGTGGCGAGTTCCGTGGGGAGGTGCCCTCCCGGCCGCTCACACTTGGATTTCCTTTCTGTCTGGTAGAGACAGACTCATTCTTTTCTTGATCAATGATGCAAACAGAGTGAGGGTTCTAATTGGCTCTCCTCTCTGGGAAATGATGTGGCCAGACGAGGCCCTGGGAAGGGGGGCTTCAAAGGCGGGTGGAAGCTGGTGGCAGCCGTGAAGGGAGGATGGACTCACCTGACTGATTGAAGACGTTTGCCTATTTTCGTGGAGAATTTGAGGCAGCAAATAGGAACGCAAGGTCCAGGCTCCATCAGTTTCCAGCTATGTAACCTTGTCGGATCCATGCACCTTCCTGTATTTGAGTTGCTCCTAGTAAAATGGAATTGATGATACATAGTTACACTTGTCTTATCTGCTGTGCAGGCCATGGTAGGGGTTGAAGGAACAAAGGAAAGCATTGCTGCTCTGAAAACCTGCAGCCAAGGTTCTCCACTTGTGGTGTACTTAGAATAATCTTAGGGAGCTTTAAACACAACAGTCAAAACCAGTGCTCTAAGACCCAAATCCAGAGGTTCTGATTTAATTGGTCTGGAGTAGGTCCTGGGCATCTGTATTTTTATTTTTGTTCTTTTGCTTTTTTATAGCCCCACCTGCAGCATATGGAAGTTTCCAGGCTAGGGGTCCAATCCGAGCTGCAGCCACCGGCTTACACCACAGCTCATGGCAACACCAGATCCTTTAACCTACTGAGCAAGGCCAAGGATCAAACCCAAATCCTCATGGATACTAGTCGGATTCTTAATCTGCCGAGTCACAGCAGAAACTCAAGAATCTGTTTTTTGTTTTGTTTTGTTTTTTGTTTTTTGTCTTTTTAGGGCTGCACCTGCAGCATATGGAGGTTCCCAGGCTAGGGGTTGAATTGGAACTGAAGCCACCGGCCTATGCCACAGCCACAGCAACACCAGATCCGAGCTGCACCTGTGACCTCCACCACAGCTCATGACAACACCGGATCCTTAACCCACTTAGCAAGGCCAGGGATCAAACCTACATCCTCATGGCTGCTAGTCAGATTTGTTGCCACTGAGCCACAATGTGAACTCCAAGCATCTGTATTTTTAAATGTGTTTCTGATGATTCTAATGAGCAGCCAAGACTGAGAACCACTTCCCTGGGGTTGTGCTGTCTAAATTGCTGTGCCATTTAAACTTAAAATAATTAAGTAAAATTAAGTCAAAATTTAAATTAAGCAAAATTCCTTAGTCCTACTAGCCACATTTCAAGTATTCAATAACCACATGTGGTTAGCAGCTGCCATATTGGACAGGGTAGATATCGAACATTTCCAGTATCACAGAGAATTCTGTTGCCTCTTAAAGTGTCATCTGTGGACCAGCAGGATCATCTTGTTAGAAATGCACAATCTTAGGCCCATGCCCAACCTACAGAATCAGAATCTGGATTTTAACAAAGTTGAACAAACTCTCTAGTGTTTTCATTAAAGTTTGTGAAGCACTGCTCTAAAACATACATTCTACTCATTCCATCATTTGTTCATTCAACCGATACTTATTAAATGCTTGGCCTGTGCCATGTACATTCAGGTGATGGAGAGTGATTAGGGGAAACATAGCACATCTATCCTTCTCTCTGGAGAGAATAGACATTAAGTAAGAAAACAAATAAGCAAACTCATTTCAGAGTGAGGTAACACAGGGCAATGTACTAGAAAGGCACTATGCAGGGAGGGAGGCTACTTTATACTGGAGGGGAGGGTCAGAGAGAGTGTCTCTCTAAGGAGGGGACACTTGAGTGGAGCTTGAATGACCTGGAGCTGACCAAGGGAAGATTTAGGGGTGGTATGTTCTGGACAGAGATTTAAAAAAAAGTTTTTTTTTTAGTGCTTTGATAGTAGGTTGCCAGATTTAGCAAGTAAAAATACACAGTGCCCACTTAAATTTAAATTTCAGCTAAACCATGACAAATTTTTAGCATAAGTCGATCTCAGATATCCCATGGGCACATACTTATACTTTAACTAAAGTATTTGTGGCTTAGCTGAAATTTGAATTTCACTTGCATCCTGTATTTTATGGAGACCCTACCTGAAAGAGGGACACTGGAGGTGCAGTGCGGCTGGGGGAGTCCGGGAGCTGGGTGCCATGAGGAGAAGTAGGTCAGAGAGCAGGGCCCTAATCCTGGGCTACACAGAGGCGAGTTTTAAAAAACAAAATGGTCATTAAAGGACTGTACTGACCACTGCCATTTCTCCCCCTCGATGACGTCATTGGTTTTACCTTCCTGCAACCCTTTGGTTTCTGGGAAGGGTTTCTTGGAAGATGAACAATTGTCTGGGCTGTTACGCCTGGGTGGTGCTTGTAGAGACCTCAGACCACTGGTTGACCTGCCTGAGCATAGCGTGCGGTATATATTGTTTGGTCTGAGCTTTTAAGTGCTCTTTCCCTGTTTGTTTGTTTAATTCCTGTGCTTTTGTATGTGATCTCCTATAAATCTTCCTCTCCTTAAGGACTGTGTTTGACAACTTCATTTCCCCCCAACTGGAGACATTTCCCCTGCTAAGGGTCAAAAAAGACTAATTACCCTAAACTGAGAATTGGAGACACCCTCAGGCTTACACATGACCCAGAAGTGCATGATCTCGGCCATATTAATAGAAAAATGTGATGAGAGCAGAGCTGTGCACAGAAGCAGAGATGTCCTCCAAGCCCAACTGTATTTCTGTCTGAAAATGAACTCCTGACCCCTTCAGCAATTCTGTGGGACCTCGTGTAGGAGAGGCCATGAAAGGTACGCAGACAGAAATCTAGGCCCTGGGAAGATCATGATTTGCCAGAGGGCCCAAAGTTAAAGGTGGAGCTTGGATCAGAACTCATAGCTCCTAACTCCATGTTTGGTGCTCCTTCTACCAAGTGGGGCTTGATGTTAGGGGATGGAGGGTGAGGAGTGGGAGAACTGTGGAGGGAGATGAGGGCAGCAAAACATCAGCTGAATCTCATAAAGTACTTTTACCCTTACAAAGCAGGTCCCTATATTATCTCATTTGAGCGAGGTATAATTTCCATCTCAAAAGTAGGAACCTGGAGCTCAGAGAGGTTAAGTGACTTGTCCAAGGTCACACAGCTGTTAAGTGGCAGATCTAAGAGTCAAACCTGTCTTCGGGCTCCTTGTTCTGTTTCTACCATAACCTGGAAAAAAATGGACAAGAAGGGGGCAGCAGACCAGCCACCAGTGTTACCAGTGAAGGGCCAGCAGGTAGGTGGGAAAAGTAGCCAGGGTGGGCACTTTATATGCATAAGCTCCTTCTCTCATCACATCAACTTTATGAAAGGGTATTATCACCAGATGAGAAGCCAAGGCTCCCAGGGGTTAGTTAAGTGGCCACCCAGCTGATTAGTAATAGAATTGGGACTTGAATCCAGATCTATCCAACTTGAGAGCCTCAGTGGGTTCCCCTAGGGTTTTCTGGGTCCGTGGAAGTCTGCAGGATGGAACTGGACATGAGGGGAAAGGACCAAGGAGGCTTATGGGTACAATGAGTGATCCTGGGGGTGGGAGGGCCCTCCGTGCCTCTCTCCTCTGCTCTGTAGGCAGATCCTGTCCCAGAAGCATTAGTCAAATCCTCTCATCTTTTCATGGTCTGTAGGTTTGCATGGCAGTTAAACTGGGACTCTACGTGTATTGTTCATAGGTTATGCCCTTTAAAACTGCAGTATTCTGGGAGTTCTAGTGTGGTGCAGCACGTTAAGAATCTGGCATTGTCACTGCAGCAGCTTGGATCGGTACTGTGTTTAGGGTTCAATCCCTGGCCTAGGAAAAAAAAAAAAAAGCAACAAACCAAAAAACCTGCACTATTCTGGCACCCTTGCTTCTCTGGCCACCTCACAGGGCCTCTGTTCGCTCTGAGCTATGCCTCCCCCCTCGCCCAAGGACCACCGGCTTAGGCAGGAAACAGGGCTGGATTGCCTCGTTTTCATGCAGGAACTTGCCCCATCTTCCCTTGCCTCCCTTCCCCACCCCCAGCTTCCTAATTTTGTTTCCAAAATAATCTGAGGTTTTTTTCCCCAACCGAGGGTCCCTGATCGACATACCAGGGGCAATTCCTACCAGGGCTCCTTAACTTTTCTAATCACTCCTCTCGTTTTTTATCCTTTTCTCCAGTACTTGATTTAGTGCCTGATGCATAGTAGGTTCATAGTTAAGTCTTTCTGCCCTGGACTGACAGCACAAGGGAGGAAGAGGTGGAATTATTCTGAGAGGCCGTCATTGCTAATGCTTTCCTTGTTTAGACACCCTTTGTAGCTAATGAATCTCTCAAGCCTGGCGTCTGGGACATTCCTCGGAAGCCTCCCCATTAGACGAGTCACTGGATGACCCTCTTGTCCTCTGGGGGAGGCTGGGAGTCAGCAGTTTATTCCAGCGGATCAGGGTTCCCACGTGGTCAGTGCTGCCTGCTGCCCACCAGCCAGCTGCCACATTGCTTCTTCTCCTCGCCTTCAGCAAGAGTCTGCAGTGCCTCCCAAACCCCTGAAAACTGAAGTCCAACAGGACATAAAAACGGGGTCAGAGAATGCAGAGCGATATTTACTCCCAGCAATAAAAGATCAACATCTGGGGGTGCGTGGATGGAGGGTATAGGGAGATTATTCATACTGTTTTTGCAAGATTTCTGTTCGTCCAAAAAAGTATCTCAAAATAAAATGTTACATAGATAAGTAAACAAAATGCTCTCGTGACCAGATTGAGTGAGTGAGTTGGAATATGGAGTTGACAGAGGCAGGGAGTGGAGTGGTTGAGATGAGGGATTCGGGTCATGGATAGTTGGGTTGGTATCTTGCTTTCCCACTTTAGAGCTGTCATTCCTTGAACAGACTAATTCACCTCCTCAGGTTCCAGTTTCTCCATCTGGAAGATGGGGATTGTTAATGTCTACCTCCCTGGAAAATCAGGAGATTAAATGAGATAATACACATACAGCATTTAGGATAATGTCTGAGACTCAGTAAAGGGTGGATAAATGGTAGGAAAAGGGCAAAAAGAGACAGAAAGGACAAAGTCCTCCCCTTATCCAGTCTCAAACCTTGACCCTATACCAGAGACCCACCGTATTGTTGAAACTAGCCCCTGGCTTCAACCCACAGTTGTCCATGTGATGAAAAAGGTCAGGGCTATCTCCCATAGAGTGTTTCCTGACATTCTCAACTGGTCACCTTAAAGGGCCAGCAAGAGGCGCTTTTTTTTTTTTTTTTTTTTGGCTTTTTAGGGCTGCACGTGAAGCATATAGAAGGTCCCAGGCTATGGGTCTGATCGAAGCTGCTGCAGCTGCTGGCCTACGCCACAGCCACAGCAATGCCCGATCCTTAACCCACTGAGCAAGGTCAGAGATCAAATCTGCATCCTCATGGATACTAGTCGAGTTTGTTAACCACTGAACCATGATGTGAACTCCAAGAAGGTGCTGATAGATCCTTCTTAGACTCAGGGCCACAGTCTTTCATTCATTCATTGGGTTAAAGATAGAGAGAACCGTGAACTAGACACTGTACTTGACATAGGGATATGCCATGGATCAAAACTGACCTGGCCCTTGCCCTCCAGCTGCTTGCATTTTAGGAACTAGCCTCTCCCTATGATTTTCTCTGGTTCCTCTCCCTTGGCAACACCCAGCCTTGATCATTCCTTTGGAATGCAACCCCCCTTTACTGCAGCATGCAGACAGTTCAGCCTCACACTGTCACAGAAGGCAGGGCACAATGGCAAAACACTGGCAGTTACTGGGCCTGACCGTTCTTTTTTTTTTTCCATGCTCACAGCATACGGTTTTCTGGCCGAGGATTGAACCTGCACCACAGCAGTGATCTGAGCCACAGCAGTGACAAAGCCAGATCTTGAACCCACTAGGCTACCAGAGAACTCCCATGGGCCTGACCATTCTCTAGCTACAGTCCTCGGATGTAATTCCACCTTGGGAACTTGGGAGAAACTAAGGGTAGCCAGCGGTGTAAAGCTAAAACTACCTTATCTGCAAGTATTTAAACTCCACTTGGCCTCCCCAACCTCATTCCCTGTCCACGGTATTTTTTTTTTTTTTTTTTTGTCTTTTTAGGGCCACACCCGTGGCATACGGAGGTTCCCAGGCTAGGAGTCCAATCAGAGCTGTAGCCGCTAGCCTATGCCACAGCAACTTGGGATCTGAGCCGAGTGTGCGACCTACACCACAGCTCATGGCAGCGCTGGATCCTTAACCCATTGAGCAAGGCCAGGGATCAAACCCGTGAACTCATGGATGCTAGTCAAGTTCATTAACCGCCAAGCCACGACAGGAACTCCAATGTCCACGGTATTTTTAAAATTAGTCTCTGCCCTAGACTCTTTTTCTGTTTCTGTCGGCAGCCCCTATCAGTCTAAAAAAACTTTTTCCAAGCAGCTTTCCTTCTGTCACCAAATATGCCCTCTGCCACCCACCATCCTGCCTCACCCTCACCCTGCCTGTCCAGCTGGGGCCATGGTGCTCATCCAACTCCATCAAGAGTTCACGCTTCCTAGCAGCTTAGATACTGATCAGTCGCAACATTAGCATTAGCGAACCTGCCCACCCTCTCTGTGTGGCAATTTCCCCATTCATTTGTTTCACAGGAAAACCGGAGTGGCAATCCAGAACACAATACAAATGGAAGAAGGAAGAATTTCACCTTTCTTACGCTCTTTCACAGTCACAATGGTTTCCGTAGACCTCTCACTTGTGAAGACTGTTTAGAAACAAATTGCTATTTTTCCCTGTTTGGACATTATTTCAGTACTACGTATTGAGAACTGCTTGTGTTTTAGAGCCTATAAAGAAAGTCTTCTATATTCTTCACAAGTAAGACCTACAATATACCAAAAATATGTAACTAAACCCATACTAAAGGAGGGGCTCCAGTCCTGTGTGGTGAGATGCAGTTTCAGAGACTGTAAGATTCAATCTCTGAAAGGTAAAGTCGGGGCAGAGGGGAGGGTGTGGGTGTGGATGGCTGGGTGTGGGTGAGTATGTTTGGTAAAGAAAAAAAAAAAGATGTTTACCAATTATATTGTGAATTCTTCTATTATGAAAAATAAGTTTCCATGAAGCTTAAAAACTTCTTTAAAAAAGCCCAGGGAGTTCCCATTGTGGTATAGCAGAAATGAATTCGACTAGGAACCATAAGGTTTCGGGTTCTATCCCTGGCCTCACTCAGTGGGTTAAGGATCTGGTTAAGGATCTGGTAGGTCGCAGATGCGGCTGGGATTCCGTGTTGCTGTGGCTGTGGTGTAGGCCAGCAGCTGTAGCTCTGATTAGACCCTTAGCCTGGGAACCTCCATATGCCGCGAGTGTGGCCCTAAAAAGCAAAAAAAAAAAAAGGAACACAGGAGTTCTCTTGTGGTATAAGGGTTAGGGATCCAGCGGCAGTGGTTTGGGTCACAGCTGTGGCACGGGTTCAGTCCCTGGCCTGGTTACTTTCACATGTGACAAGCTTGGCCAGAAAGAAAAAAAAAAAAAGACCCTGGGCTCTGGACTTGAACACAATCCAGGTCTCACTCTTTTCCATTCTGTACTTACTCATAGAATTGCTATAAAAATTAAAAGAGGTAATAGATATAAGTTGATTCCACAGTGCCTCAATAACTGATAGCAGAGACTGTTAGCTATGTGTCCCCAAATCTATTCCCCTCTCTGTTTTAATAACATAACCTTGATTTTTATTTGGGTATACAGACTCCCTTGCAGCTAGGTGCAGCCATGTGACTAAACCAAGGAGTTCTGTGCAGAAGCATTGCCTGGGACGTCCAGAAACTCTCCATAAACAGAGACACTCTTCATCATTCTTCTCTCTGTTATTGGCTTGGACTCTAGATGTGATGTCTAGTCCCTCAACTGCTATTTTGGAGCATGAGGAGGAAGGCCACACCCTGAGGATGGCATTGCAGAGAGCTGAAGATTTCAGGTGCTTGATGAGCAGGGAGCTGCCATTCTAGCACTGGACTTCCTAAAGATTATTTTTCACAAAGTATAAATTAATTTTTTCATATTTAAGCCATTATTTTTCAAAGTGAAACTAATCCTAACTATGCTATGATTATTGTTGTCATTATTATCTTATGAGCCCTAGACCACAATCCTGCCCTTCCACATATCCCCTCTTTAGGCCATTAGAAACAGCCTAAAGGTCATGAGTAGTACAAAGAATTTTGCCTTTGTTCTGATCTCTATTGCTAACCCATTCATGCCTTTAATGTGGGGGGGGGCACCTGCATCCTCCTGGGCCCCTGAGGGCGTGTGTGGCATCACCACTGCTTTCCCTCCTTTAACTCCCCTTCTTTCTGCCTTCCCGATTCTAAGTCTTTCCCCACTTTCCATGGCCCCTACAGAATTCTCAACTGAGTGGGTGCAGCTGAGCCACCCTGAAAGTGGAGAAGGATTTGGACTGGGTAGAAAGATGGGCAGGCATTCCAGGTGGGAGAAAAACAGAAGCAAAAGGGAAAAGCAGATAGAGCATAATTGGAGGACCAGAAGGGGAGTGGCTGAAGGTTTCTGCTGAGGGCGGTAGGAAATCAGATTGAATCCCGACGTGTGGTGGGACCTATTATGGGTCTTCAAGGCCCAGCAGAGGAGTTTGGAGGAAACAGAGAATCAGTACAAGTTACTGAGCGGGGCAGTGACACAAGGCAAGTGATGTTTCCGAAAGAATTTATCTGGCTGCAGTGTGCAAAACAGATTGAAGGCAGGAAGAGCCTGGAGACAGGGAGACCAGTATAAATCTTCCACCCAGTAATCAGATGGTCAAACATTGTCAACAGACTTTGAAAGGGGCCGTGCGAAACAGCAAAATTAAAGGGTAGTGACTTCAGTAAAGCAGAATAAGAAGCTTTAAACAAAGTCTTTCTCCAGAATTTCTCACACAGAGAAAGTATCCAGCTTCCAAAGAGCGAAAATTGGTTCAATCCTTTTGGAAAACAAGTAGGCACTATGCATAAGAATGTTCACACCCTTTGACCCAGTAATTCTCCTTCTGGGAATGCTAGGGAAATAATCCAAATTAGAGAAAGGGAGAAAAAAAAAATGCCCGGAGATCTTAATCACAGCACACTCGATCATAGCAAATAATTCAAAACAATCTAAACATTCAGGGGGATGAATAGGGGGATGGTGAAGCAAGCTATAGCTCTCAAGGACGTGTTACCCAGCCATGAACTCCAAAGGATAAGACTAGTTAGATGACATGGAAAATGCCCGTGACATGATTTGAGAAAAGCAAGGATACGAAATATCACACAACAAACATCCTGAGTACAGAAAAAAATAGACTGAAAAGAGGTATTCTAAATCCCTCACAGCTGTTTCATTAAAGTGTAGGGACTGTAGATTTTCTTTTTTTTTTCTTTTTTTCCTTTTTTTGGTATTTTTGTCTTTTTAGGGCCACACTCTCAGCATATGGAGGGTCCCAGGCTAGGGGTCAAATCGCAGTTGCAGCTGCCGACCTACGCCACAACCACAGCGACACAGGATCCAAGTTGCATCTGTGACCTACACCACAGCTCACGGCAATGCCGGATGCTTAACCGACTGAGCAAGGCCGGGGATCGAACCCACGTTCTCATGGATACTAGCCAGGTTCATTAATCAGAGAGCCATGACAGGAACTCCCGATTTTGTTTCTTTTATCTTTAATTTTTTTCCCTCCAATATGCTCTTATTACAGCTATGCCTGTAATTATGGAGAATGTCGAGAGAAGTCTTACTTTTCTAGTCACTGTGAATTATTTGGCTTTTATAAGAATGTGTTATGTATGTATGACTTCATTTATTTTTTTTTAAATAAGTGATCTTCCAAAAAAATGTATTAGTAAGTGTGGGGAAACCATAAGAAATGCTCGTGTCATCGCTGGCAGATAACTTATATTCATCTTCTCTATGATGTGGTTTTTAAAAACAGCATAGGCTTTGGGGGGGGTGGGGGCTCTGAGTTTAAACCTTCCCTTAGTTGGCGACTGTGGCTAGGTCATACGTGAAGCAGCGACTAGAGCCTTCTTTGCAACATTCTTGGGGAAATCAAGTGGGAGGATGTATAGAGGTCTCTGAGCACAGTGCACTGCATTTGGGAGATGCAGAGTGTGAGGGCTGTAAATATCAGTAGCTGTTGTTTTCTCAGTTCGGTTTTGTGCCTCCTGCAGGCAGGTAGCTGTGAGGAGTGACCTCTAAGGAGGGAGATGGAAACCCGGAGCGGTTCCCTCAGCCTCAGCCGCCTCCTGCCCCTGTGCTGCAGCCACCCCGGCTCTTCCCCACTGGGCAATTTCTGCTCCTTTCTTGGCCTTGGCAATACTTTCGTCTCGGCCCCGACTGCACCTTTGCGATGGGGTGTAATGCAGAAGACACAGTTTATTTTCAAAAGGAAGTTTTATTCTCCCTATACTCAGCTGGCATATATTGAAGAATGGTTTTAGGTTTTCAGCATTTAGGTTGGAACATAAAATGGCCTTTGTTGGCTTAAATCATTCTGTTATAGCTCCCTTGACCGCAGTTTTTACGCAAGTCCCAGTTCACAACCCTGCTTAAAGTTGCACAAGTCCCTTTGAAGGGTCACTGGGATTAGGAGAGAGACAGAGCAGGGAAAAGACAAGAATGGCTTGGAGACCACCTAGGGCAAAGCACGTTAATGCCAAAAGTGATTTTGGGGGATGCTGAATGACTTCACTAATTTCGCTGACATCCTGCTTAATGAAACTTTCACACTCAGTCATATTTTCTAAGTTTCTCAAGGACTCCTTAAGTGGGAACTGATTTAAAACCTTACTAAGGGTCAGGGAGACTAGTTTATTGGCTCTGCGTGATCTGACAAGCCAGCTAGTCTGTCGGAGAGGCCTCGCTCGGACTCTGGTGTTCCCATCACCCCAGGCACTGACGTTCCGGGAGGGAGGAAGAGCCTCCTTCCTTCCTCGCCCTGGGTTCTGTCCTTGAACCCAGGATGTGGCCAGTCTGGGACTAGAAACACTGTGATTCTTGGACCACAGATTCGGCCTAAGAAGAGGGAATCTAAGGGGGATGGTCTCAGGAGAGAACAAATCTGGGCTGGAACCGTGTTCTTGTCCTCACGGGGCTGTCCCTGGGCCCTTCTGCCCCAGACTTGCTCATAAGACATCCGGTTTCGTTTTCTAGTCCGAGTAGCGCCGCAATGTGAGCTGACTGAGAAGAAAGGCAGAGGCCCTGTCTTAGGCGCTGTTGCAGTCCCAGCCCCAGTCACCTGCTGGATGGTCCGTGACCGTCTGAAGACTGGTGGAAGGCGTGAACAAATGGATAAGACTGCTTTCCATTCATTCCCACTCTGCCACGTCTTAGCCTTCGTGGCAGATGAGAAATTATGACTGCTCAAGGCTTTGTGTCAAACCATCCTTCCTCACTGCTGGTTTTAAAAAGAATTGGGATTTATGGTAATTCTATTTTTAGTCTTTCGAGGAATCTCCATACTGTTTTCCACAGTGGTTGCACCAATTTACATTCCCACTCCTGGGCATCTATCCGAAAACCATGACTCAAAATGCATATGAACTCACAGTGTTCATTGCAGCACTATATACAGTAGTCAAGACATGGAAACAACCTAAATGTCTACTGACAGAGGAGCAGATCAAAAAGATGTGGTTCATATACACAATGGAATATTACTCAGCCATTAAAAGGAAAGAAATAACAGCATTTGCAGCAACACAGATGGACCTAGAAATTGTCATGCTAAGTGAAGTCAGTCAGACAATGAGACACCAACATCAAATGGTATCACATGTGGAATCTAAAAAAAGGACACCATGAACTTTGCAGAGCAGATAATGACTCACAGACTTTGAAAAACTTATGGTTTCCAAATGAGACAGGTTGAGGGGTAAGGGGATACACTGAGGGTCTGTGATGGAAATGCTATAAAATTTGGTTATGATGATTGTTTTACAACTATAAATGTAATAAAATTCACTGAGTAATTAAAAAAAAGAATTGGGACTTTAAAAGAAAAGAAAACCCTCAGAGTTCCCATCGTGGTGCAGCGGAAACAAATCAGACTAGGAACCATGAGGTTGTGGGTTCGATCCCTGACCTTGCTCAGTGGATTAAGGATCTGGCATTGCTGTGAGCTGTGGTGTAGGTCACAGACGCGGCTCTGATCTGGCGTGGCTGTGGCTGTGGCAAAGGCCGGCGGCTGTAGCTCCGATTAGACCCCCTAGCCTGGGAACCGCCATATGCTGAGGGTGCGGTCCTAAAAAGACAAAGGCAAAAGAAAAAAAAGAAAACCCAAGAACCTTATTTAAACAAGCACATGAAATCTGTCCTATAACCATGTGGAGCAGGGCTACCCAGTGAGTTGGAACTTCTCTGCTGAACTGTATGTGGTGAGAAGGAAAAAGTCTACTACGTTCTCAAAATAAAGAGAAAATAATGGGGGGGGGGGAGAAGCAGAAAGAGATTAAGAAATCTGAGTTCTGGTCCTGTGGCTCTGAGTGTGCAGCTTGTGGCTTTGTAACCATAAGCCTCAGTGTTCCCATCTGTAAAATGGGAGGTTGGACTGTCCGTTCTCAGACTTTGTGAGGACGTCAGAATCACTTGGGTCATGGGTCAGGTGAGGGTGGGGGAATACACATTCCTGAGCCCCTCTCAAAGGCTCTGATGGGGGCCCTGGGAACCTGCATGTTTTTCGACAAGCCCAGCTGCAGTTGTTTCAAGAGCTCACTTTGAGAAAACAAGACCTTAGAGAAGCTCTCGCCCCTCAAGGTGGACTCGGGACCTGGGAGGTGTCCCGGCATTCCTCACCCCTGGGGGTAGCAGTCAGTCCCTCGGGGGCGTGCCTCGGCTCTGCTTCAGGTGGGAATGACTCATGAGCAAGTGCTGGGGGCAAAGGGAATCTTACATTAGCATCTTAGAAACCAGCAGCCTCTCTCAAGGTGGCCTTTGCCTTGGCTGTTAGGACATGTTAAACGGGACGGGGATTCACACAGGTAAACTGTGTCCCTGACTCTACTTCCTGTGTGTAGATGGATACAAACAGTACCTCCCACGTGGGAGTGCCCTGTGCTTTTTCTAAACGCTTTCCCATACAGGATCTCATCAACCCTCAAAGCGTAGTCTCTCACCTTCATTTCACAAATGGGGAAACTGAGTCATGGGGAGCTCCTTTCCAGAGGGAACACTGCTCTTTATTGGCAGAGACAGGGAAAGAGCTCAGATCGCCCCATCCCCAGTGTAGTGGCTCTGCCGGTGCCATGTTGTGGGCAACTGCATATTTATTAAACCAAAGGACTAAGGGATTATTAATAGTGTTTCTAAAACTTCTTACTTAGAACAATGATAAAGTTCCATTATAGACTGAGATTACTACTCTAATGAAATTAATGATAAAAATTCTCAGTGCGCTGGTGGCACAGTCTGTGTAACCCAGCCTTACAGTGAGTGGGCATTTGCATACATAATAATATATATTTGCGTGTGTGTGTGTGTGTGTGTGTGCGCGCGCGCTTTGGATAAAAGATGGAAAGAGATATACAAAATGCTGATTATCTATGAGGAGTAGGATTACAGGTGATTTTTATTTTCTCCTTTATGATTTTTGTATATTGATTATATTCATTATATTTTCCATAAGTCATTTTTCCTTTTTCATCAGAAAAAAAATACATGTGATCCATCTCTGCATTTCTAAGAGGCTTTCACGTATTTGTTATTGAATTTTATTCTTACTCTGTAGGAAGTATTCTGAGCAGGTATTGTTTTTTTATCCCTATTTGGCTAAGGAAGTAATTTCCCTAATGTCACACCCCCGCAGCTTATAAGAGATGGACTGTGACATAAACCCAGATTGCCCCGCCGCTTTTAACATTTCTTCCCACTGTGAGACTCTATGTGTGTGTGCTGTGTGTGTGAGGGACTTAGCTCTGGGGCATTACCACCCCCTCTCATACGCACTTGCAGTCCTGCCCTCACGTCCCCTCTCTCTGGGTGGTCTCTGCCGGGAACCCAAAGGTGGGTCTTTACCCGGGTTTCCACCCTTACAGTGCTGGGAGCAGACTGCTACCCATGACGGTGGATGCCCACATATTGGTGGGATGAATTCTTTTACTCGACATGGGGCCTGCTGCCGGTGGGTGCCAGTGGCAGGGCTCCTGGAGAAAGGCCAGGGGAAGAGAGGCAGGTGTCCCTTGCATCACAAGTGAGGTTGAGCTGCTCTTGCCATCTGGAGGGTGGTCTGGGCACAGCCCACACTAGGTGGCAGCTGGAAGGGAGGTGGTGACATCAACACTGTGCCATTCTGCCCTGCCCAGGGACTGTAAATGCCTCTCCCTGGTGTGGTTGGGTTTCTTTCCTTTCCACAATCAGCTAACAGTCCCTGGACCACAGAGCTGTGGGTTGAGTCAAGGGGTGAGAAAAGGTCTGTGTTGGGCCCAGAGGGGATGTGGGAATGAGAGGGGCCTGGCTGACAGGTGTACCCTGCATGACCTGACTTGCCATATAACATTTCTACGTCTGTTTCCTTATTTTTAGATGATGATGAGGTTTGTAATGTCAATGATACCGTCCTTGAAGGATTGTTGTAAGGTTTAAATTGATTTACTTGCTCAACAAATTTCTTTGTTTATTTTGCTTTGCTGTAGATCACATCAACCTCTTCATTTTCTTTCTTTTTCCTTTTATTTATTTATTTCTGTTTCCATTATAGCTTGTTTACAGTTTTCTGTCAGTTTTTCAACTGTACAGCATGGTGACCCAGTTACCCATACATATATAGATTCATCACAAGTGATTAGACATAGTTCTCGGTGCTATACAGCAGGATCTCTTTGCTTTTCCATCCCAGAGGCAATAGTCTACAACTGTTAACCCCAAACTGCCATACCATCCCACTCCCTCCCGCACCCTCTTGGCAACCACAAGTCTCCAAGTCTGTGATTTTCTTTTCTGTAGAAAGGTTCATTTGTGCAGTATATTAGATTCCAGATATAAGTGATATCATATGGTATTTGTCGTCTTCTGACTCACTTCACTCAGTATGAGGGTCTCTAATTCCTTCCATGTTGCTGCAAATGGCATTATTTTAGTCTTTTTATGGCTGAGTAGTATTCCATTGTGTATGTATACCACATCTTCCTAATCCAATCATCTGTCGATGGACATTTGGGTTGTTTCCATGTCTTGGCTATTGTGAAGAGTGCTGCAATGAACACGCGTGTGCAAGTGTCTTTTTCAAAGAAAGTTTTGTCCAGATATATGCCCAAGAGTGGGATTGCTGGGTCATATGGTAGTTCTCTGTATAGTTTTCTGAGGTACCTCTATACTGTTTTCCATAGTGGTTGTACAGCTTATATTCCCACCAACAGTGCAGGAGGGTTCCCTTTTCTCCACACCCCCAAATTATTTATTATTGATTGTGTTCCAGATCCTATTCTAGGCACTGGGGATAGAGCAGCAACTGAGACGGGACAAGGCCGATCTTGATTTGGGGAGACACAACAGTGTGCAGATAAGTGTATAGTGAAATATCAGACAGTGATGAATGTGATAAGAGAAATCAAGCAGGTGCAAGGCAAAAGGTGTGGGGGAGACTATTTAGATAAGGAAATCGAGGACTACCTCTCTGGGGAGGTGAGACGGGAGCCAAGACCAGGAAGAAGTGAAAGAGGGAACTTAAGGGCACTGGCGAAGCACATTCCCAAAGAGGGAGAAACAGGTGCAGGAGGATGGGCTTAAGCAAGTCAATGGGTGACAGACCTGCCTGTCAAATGCTAACAGACGAGCCCTCCAAGGTGGCTGAACCCTCTGACAACTATCCAAACAGTGGGCACTCACAGTAAGACAGTGTTCAACTTGACATTTCCATTGGTCCTGGGTTCCCTCCTGTGGAACAGGCAGAAAGAGAAAGACAACACTTTCTTCCTGCCTCTGTTAGAGCCAGGAACACCTTCTGGCTCATGATCTGTTTACATGTCCATCTTCTCCCCCTTGGGGATGTGTCTCCTGTAAGCTGGACTGCTTCTTACCTCTCAGGGTCCCTGTGGGGCAGTGGTGATTCACACAGTCCCTAGAATCCTGTTTCTGTCATGTACTTGCTATGTGAATTCAGGCACATTACTTACCTTTTGGAGCCTCAGTTTCCTCATCTGTAAAGTGGGGGACATTTCTATAGCTACCCCCCCCGTGGGTGGTGTGAGAATGAATAGGGCCCAGCATATAGAAGGCAAAATTATAAATTGCTCATTGTCAATACCTGGCACATAGTAAGTACTCGATGAATTTTGTGTTTTGTGAAATGAAAGCTCTAGAGTTAAGAAAATGCTGCATGAAGAATTTCACGTTAAGAGCTGTGCACGGCCCCCAGGAGGGACACAGCCGTCATCAGGGGACACCTTCGAGACAGGCAAGCAAGCGGAATCTAACTCCTTGTTCTTGAGCCTGTTTAGATGGAAAATATGTCAGGCCATTAAGTTGATAAGAACAGCGCCTGATCTTGGCCTGAAGCTAAAAAGGGTCACATTCGCTTCCCATCCTAAGCACTGGCTCTCTTCCAGCTCCTGCATGTGGGCGTCTCTCCATCCCTCTCCGGAGTTAAACGTGGGCCCCTCACTCCCCCACCTCCACTCCTGGTGCCTTGTTGTAGCCATCTCTGCGATTTGTGGAAAGTGGTCCTAGAATCAGGTGAGCCAGGTAGAAGATAAAGCAGAGATCTCAGGATTTTGCCAGATGCAAAACACACCTTAGGTTTATGTGTTCCAAAGGTGAGACCGGCAAGAACCGTCTTGGTTCATAATTTCTCATGTAACTGTATGAGTTAGAAAAATTGAAACAAGCATCTCATGGTTCTGGAAGAGAGAGGATTTGAGGGGACAAGGGGAGAACACCTCAAAAGGGAAGAATCGGCTGCCTGCATTGGCTGCAAGTGGCTGGGGAGTGGGAGTGGATTTTGAGGGGCCGGCAGGGGTATTTGCAGGACAAAACTTAGGAAAGTGCCTCCCCAGGGATCTCCTCCTTGCTTTCTCTAATTCCAAGCCAGCATCAGCATTTTACATGCTTTCCTGAGACCTGACCCTAGCATGAAGAAATAATAGTGACCTTGAGAACTTGCCCTGGCTCTGCCTTTATCTTGTTATGCAAGCTGATGTGATGCAGATCGAATATGTCTTCCACCTTCTGGCAACCCAAGCCCTCTCTGAGTTGAGAGTGGGGGAAACAGAGGGTGTTTAAGGTCTTCTAAAAGATGAAGAGGTGCCTGGGAGAGCTGGTCCCCTTGGCCTCCCTGCTCCTTCTCCTTGGGCACCTTGCCCAGGCAGACCAGACTTGCTGAGTAACCCTAAACAAGCTGAATTACTAACAAATCAGTGCCAGGGATTGGTGTATTTAGCTAAAGTGAGCAGCAGATCTAGCCCTAAGTGGTGTTTTACCCTGTGTTTGTACATAAAGTGAAATTATGGTATCAGGATCTAAAGAGCTGGCTGACAGTCCTTGGCTGTGTGGCTGTGAGCAGGTGTCTTAACCCTTCTCAGCATCCATGTCCTCATCTGCAAAATGGGGTAATAATCCATGCCACACCTCACATGCAGGGTTCTTAGGAGATTCACATTTGAGAAGATCTATAACACATGATATCAAGTGGTAGAAAGTACATGGCTTCTCCTGTATTTCCCGGCAGTGGCTGTGTGTGAGGTTTACCTGAGCAGTTCATGCAATGACCAGCACATAATAGACCCACAATAAATCATTGTAATTGTCCTTGTTGCTCGTAGGAATTCTGTATGTGCAAATGTGATCTTAGGCCACGGAGCCCTATAAAATGTAAATTCTTCTTTTCATCTGTTTTTTTGATCTGCTAGCAGACAGGATGAACAGACAGTCATACTGCCATCTGTCTTGGCCCAAGCAAGTATCTCCCATCCAGGTGACTTTAGTAATGTCCCTGACATCCTCCTTGCATTTGGTGGGTCCCCAGTTCAGACCTACCACAGTTGCTTCCCCAAACATCATTTTCATTGTATTATCCCTCTAGAAGGACAGTGCCTTTTGTGGGCATATGACCATAGCACTCTCCAGTTTGGTCTTTGAAGCAACTTCCCTTCTCTGCCCACAGGATCAGCCATCTCTTCTCCATACCTCTTCTGACTCCTCGAGCCATCCCTGCAGGGTGGAACATCCTCTCTCTTCAGCTGTAGCCCTTCATCAGAGTCCACATCGGCTCCATCCTTTAAAGGAGCTTCCTCTGACTTCCCCATCCCACAGATCACTCAGCTTGTATGGGCTCAGTTTATGTTCTATGCTTTTGATTTTGCCTAAACTTAACTTTTAAACATTCTTTGAGCCACGTGTCAGGGACTAGGTTTTTTGTTTCTGTTGGATTCCTAGCCAGCACTTAGTGGGTTGTGCCCTATGGAGCAAGCACTCCAGGGAGTGCTTTTAGCGGGAATGTTATTTAGAAACCAAGATCTAGGTACCAGGTGTGCTCAGTGCTTCTTAGGCTCCTCTTTAGCAGCAGAAGCTCCCTGAGGAGTGGTGCTGTCCTTCACTGAAACATCCTGTGTCAGATGCCAGGGTGGGTCCCTACCTCCCACCGTGCTTAGGGGAAGCTTTCAAACCCCGCATGACTCACAGCTTCCCTACTCAGGTATAATAGCTCTTGTTCTCCAATTTGGCAGAGACCTTGCAGTCAGAAGAAACCCATGCAAAGAGTACGTCAAAGCCTTGGGTCAGTGTCTCCGTAGCAAACCGAGATTTTTCTTCTAGTTTATCTTTCTGTGTATACCTGTAGACTAAGGCCCAGGCTGGGAAGCCCAGAATCTAAGACACGTGACTTGATGCTGTGTTGTCACTGGTGGGCAGGCACTTTGGAAGAAAAGCAATCCTGAGCTTATGTCTATGTGCAGACTTGCTCCTAAGTTTCTCTTCTCTCCTTTGAATCTGTTCACTCAGTATTTGTGTGTGTGCGTCTGGCATTGGGGATATTAGATAAATAAGATCCTGTCTACCCTGGAGAGTCTCACAGTCTAGTGGAACTTCCTACCCCACTGGTGGGAGGCCTCTAAGAGGGCCCCTGGATTCCTGCTCTTCTCTCTTGCCGCCCTAAATGTTTGAGGTTAAAGACTATTTTGAGAATATTTTGAAAGCTATGGATTCTGTCCTCAGGGGAAAAAAATGCAACATTATCACACTGAGAGGAAAGTAAACAAACAAACAAGAATTAACAAATACTGAATTCTAGGTAGAAGGAATTTTTCGGGAGTTCCTGTTGTGGTGTAGCAGAAACAAAACTGACTAGTACCCATGAGGATGTGGGTTCAGTCTTTGGCCTCGCTCAGTGGGTCAGGGATCTGGTGTTGCTGTGGACTGTGGTGTAGATCGTAGATGTGGCTCAGATCTGAGGTTGTTGTGGCTGTGGTGTAGGCCGGCAGCTGTAGTTCCAATTTGACCCCTAGCCTGGGAATTTCCGTATGCTGAGGGTACAGCCCTAAAAAGCAAAAAAATAAAAAATAAAAAAAGGTAAAAAGAAACTTTCCCTGGAGTTCCCGTTGTGAGTCAGTCAGTGGTAACAAACCCTACTAGTATCCATAAGGTTGCAGGTTTGATCCCTGGCCCTGCTCTGTGAGTCAAGGATCCAGGGTTTCCTTAAGCTGCAGTGTAGATCAAAGACCTGGCTTGGATTAGGCATTGCTGTGGCTGTGGCATAAGCCAGCAGCTGGCAGCTCTGATTCAACTCCTAGCCTGGGAATTTCCATATGCTGTGTGTGTGGCCCTAAAATAAAAAAAAAAAAAAACAAAAAAACAAAAAAACTAATTTTTCCTATACTGGTATGGGTTGGCAATGCAATCCTGAAATACTTTTTATGGGCTGTAGAACTGAGCAGATGAGTCATATACTAGGCATAATGGGAGCCAGTTCTTGCTGTTAGAGAAGGGAGTTACAAACATGGAGAAAGGAGCTTCAGTGTAGGTCAAAGACCTGGCTTGGATCTGGCATTGCTGTGGCTGCGGTGTAAGCCAGCAGCTACAGCTCTGGTTGGACCCCTAGCCTGGGAACGTCCATATGCCACAGGTGTGGCCCTAAAAAAGACAAAAAAAAAAAAGGAACAGTGGAATCAGAAAGGTCAAATCTGGGGCCACTTAACATCAACGTAAAAAAGAACGGTACTATTACGATAGAATATTTAGAGAATAAATAATAATATATGAGCCTGTACTAATGTGAATAACTAAATAGAGAAGAAGGGATAGCTCTCCCTTATAGCTGAGTATCAACTAATAAATGTAGAAATAATGATGAAGTAGAATATTATCATTGTGCAACCATTAGTGCTAAGAATTGTTTCAGACAAGAATTGTCAATGGAGGAGTTGCCTGATGGCTCAGTGGGTTTAAGGATCTGGCGTTGTCACCACTTGATTTGGGTTCGATCCCCGGCCTGGGAATTTCCACATGTTATGGGAGTGGCCAAAAAAAAAAAAAAAAAAGGAATTATCAATGGATACTAAAATTCAGAAGTTTGTTGAAGAATAGGGTACTTGCATAAACTAAAAGTACCTCCCTACAAATTACTTATTAACTACAAAGGGAAAATTAGTAATTCCACAGCCTGGTGAACGCAACCATAAACATTTAATCAAAGTTAGCAATACCAAAAAAGGTACAAACTGACCTCATATGCCTCCTAATATCCTGCCTTGAGGACTCATATATATTTCTATGATATACCTGCCAAAACAGCACAACATTAATCTAACTGTGAAGAGCCATCAAGCAAACCAAACTCAAGTGCATTCTGCAAAATAACTGGCCTGTAATATCCGTGCCCACAAAATCAGGTTCATAAAAGATAAAGGAAGGCTAAGAACCTAATATGGATTAGCAAAAACTAAAGAGATATGAATGGTAAATGTAACATGTGACCCTGGATTGGATGCTGGGTCAGGAAAAGAAATAGCTATAAAATAGGATTGTTGGAACAATGAAATGGTGAAACTGAACATGAACTGTGGGTCAGATAATTTTATGTCAATGTTACATTTCCTTATTTTGATAAGTATGTTATGGTTAGATAAGTGAAATTTCTTGTTCTTATGAAATATACATGGACGTATGTATGAATAAAGGGGGCATACATAGGTCAGAAAAATGTATGTGTGTGAATAGATAGATCATATGTAGATAGATGAATAGATAAAATGTTAAACGCCATTGGACAAAATGTTAGCAATTACAGCATCTGGGTTAAAGAATATATAGGAGTTATTTATACTTTTCTTTTGCAGCTTTTCTAAAATTGTGAAATTATATACAAATTAAAAGTTAAAAAGTAGGAAAGTATTTGCACTAAACTGGAACTCATATATTGCTGGTGGGAGGATAAATTGATATAACTACTTTGAAACTAAGACTAAATATATACACTTTCAGGACCCTGCAAGGCCAGTCTTATGCTTTTTGTTTCTGTTTTTGTTTTTTAAATTTAGGGCCACACCTGCGGCATATGGAAGCTACCAGGCTAAGGGATGAATTGGAGCTGCAGCTGCCCGTCTACACCACAGCCACAGCAGTGTAGGATCTGGCTGCATCTGCGACCTACACCACAGCTCACGGCAATGCCAGATCCTTTAACACACTGAGCAAAGCCGGGGATTGAACCCGCATCCTCATGGATACTAGTGGAACTCCTAAGCCACTGAACCATAATGAGAACTCCTGCAGTCTTATGTTTTTATCCAACAGAAAGAGTACTTATGTCCACTAAAGACGAGTATCAGAATGTTTATAGTAGTTAAAATTGTAAATGACGGAAGCAAAAACAGAAGCAACCTAAATATCCATCAAGAAAAGAAGGGATAAGTACACTGTGGTGTATTCAAACTGCACAGAGATGGAAGAACAAGCAGCTCACTGCTACTTCATGGATGAATCTTAAAGACATAATGTTAAGCCAAAGAAACCAAACACAAAAGAGTATGTACCATATGAATCTATTTTCATGAAGTTCTGACACTGACAGAACCAACAACTTAGAAGTCTAGTTTGACTTCTAACTGCTAGAAGTCAAAAGAGCAGTGACCTTTGAAGGATGGTACTGAGAGAGGACGTGATGGAACCTTGCGGATTTATGGAAACATTTTCCATGTAGTAGTTACACAGATGCATACATATGTGAACATTCAAGTTATGCAATTTATTGTGTTATTTAAGCATTTTACATGTGCTATTTTGAAAAGGTCTTAAAAAAGAGTACTTATTCTCTCACCTTCTCCATCCGTTCTATGGCTGTATGTATAACCTCTGCGCAGTTAACTCCTTAATCCATATTGTAGATCTCCAAAATGTAGTCAGGCCTCAAATACATGTTCATAACTGTATTATTCCTCCCTGGAAACTTGCTTTCCTTTCCGGAAATGTGTGAGCCGTCCAAGATGGCTGTGGTCTGTGACCCTAGGCACTGCTGATCTCCAGGTTCAGTCAGTCAGCCTCCGGTGAGTCCCTCCAGTCTGTCTCCTTCTCACCTTACCATCAGTGTTCTTGCTTAGGCTCCCATAATTTGCACTTGGGCCCCATCCTCAGCTTCTGTATTGGTCCCTGTACCTCCATTGCTTACACTCGCTGTATTTATTTTCCAAGGTGGCCGTAACAAAGCACCATAAACAGGGTAGCTTCAAGCAACAGGAATGTACTCCCTTACAGTCCTGGAGGCTAGAAGTCTGAAAACCAAGGTGTCTGCAAGACATTGCCCCCTCTCAAAGCTTAGGGAAGAATCTTCCAGCTGCTCTTGGCTTACGCAGTCCTTGGCATTTCTTGGCTTATAGCTGCACCACTCCACTCTGCCTCCATCTTCACATGCCTTCTTCTCTCGGTATCTCTGTTTCCTTTCCTCGTCTTTTCAGGACCTGAGCCATTGAATTTAGCACCCCCCCACCCCAATCAAGTGTGATTTCATCTCAGTCCTAACTAATGACATCTTCAAAGACCTTATTTCCAAACAAGGTCCCAGTCTGAGGTTTTAGGTAGACGTGGATTTTAGGGAGGACACCATTTGACCCACTGTACTCCCCCCTCACAAAACTATCCTCTGGCTGTCCATATAACCTTTTAAAAACCCTGCATTAAATCCCTTGGTAATTCACCAGACCAGGTGACAAAAATTAAAACCCAGATTCCTTGGTATTAGGCAGTGAGCTCAAAAGAGTTTGGTTTCTGTCATCGGGGTATTAATAATCTCATTAGGACACAATTGTTAACATACGGAGGAGTGAAGAGCAAGTCTGATATCTAGTTGTATGGAGCACTAGTAATAGCACAAGCTTACCTGGTGCCTACTATGTGCCAGGTGTGGTTTTTACTTTTTTATTAATTTTTTTTTATGGCCGCTCCTACAGCATATGGAAGTTCCCGAGGTTGGGATCGAATTGGAGCTGTACCCTGATAGCCTACACCACAGTCACAGCAGCACAGGGTCTGAGCCGCATCTCCAGCCTACACTGAAGCTTGGGGCAATGCTGAATCCTTAAACCCACTGAGTGAGGTCAGGGATCGAGCCTGCATCCTCACAGAGACAACGCTGGGTCTTTAACCCACTGAGTCACAATGGGAAATCCCCAGGCCTGGTTTTAAACACTCATTACATATTAGCCCAGTTCATCTTCAAAAGCTGTCTTATAAGATAGCTGCTGTTGTTACTTCCACAGATGAGGAAATGGAGGCAAGAGGGGCCAGGAACTGTCCAAGGTCACACCCTCATGAGTAAAGGGATTTGGTGCTGGGATTTAAACCCAGTAAGACCAGCCCCAGAGAACAAGCTCTTAACCACAGTGCTACCCAGCCCTGAGGACGCCACACCTGACTCAGAGTGAGCCTCTGACTTCTGTGAGCCTCAAGACTCGTCCTAGATCCGAGTTTCCCACTTCACCACTGCCACTCTGGCTATTTATTCACCTCTGTTATTCAGCAGACTTTGAGTTAGCTCTTTGGCAGCAGAAGCTGGGTCCAGTTAATTAATAAAATCCTTTACTTCACAGTTTTTGAATGCCAGTGTACTCAGTGTGCAGCGCTGTTCAGGCTCAGTGAAATCATGATGAATAAGACACGTAAAGAAACCGCCTGCTCTTATGGAATCGACACCCTCGTTATGAAGGCGATTGGTGCTGAAACAAGGAACAGTTGGAATGACCATCATATTATCCAAGAGTGATAAGGTGTGTGAAAAATAGAACAGGGTGAGATGAGAGTGACTGAGGGTGTTACTTTAGAGTGGGGAGCCAGAGAAAATTGAGAAGGTGACCTCTGAGCCCAGGCTCGATCGCTAAGAAGCACCCCACCATCCAAAGGTCCAGTCCAAAGTGTTACAAAGAGAGGACACAGCCGGTGCAGGGAACATGGATGGGCAAATTACTAAACTCCTCCGAGTCTCAATTTTCCCATCTGAAAAATGGGAGCAATAGTGCTCACCTCTCAGTATTGTTGGAGGACTGTGTGAAGTGAGTAGTGAGGGCCTGGTGTTCAGTAAGCGAACGCTTCCTCGAGTATGTGTGTGTGCACTTATACACTGTTCAGTCAGGGCTCTGGAGGAGATGGGAATGTGTGTATACACATATGCACACACACACATATACATGTACACACATAGATATGTGTATATATTTTTGTGTGCACACACTCTTGACACAAGCTGAAGCTGCAGTCTACAGGTGGAATTGCTTCTTCAGGAAAACTTCAGTTCTGCTTTTAAGGCCTTTTAACTGATTAAAGCAGCACTCTCCCCAGCTCATCTAGGATAAGCTTTCTTAAAGTAAACAGATTATAGACTTTACTCATATCCACAACATACCTTCACAGCAACATCTAGATTTGTGTTTGAAAAACTGGGAACTGTAGCTTTACCTTGTTGACACAGAAAACTGACCACGACATTGGCCCAGCATCCACCCTTGTGCCCTACCTGCTCAGTAGGTGTTTGTGAAATGAAGTGGCCCATTCCTAGCGCTGGTAGCATCGTTTTCCCAGACAGACCTCATGTCTAGCCACAACCGTTCCACTGTCAGCAGGTAGTTATCAAGCACCTGTCATGAGTACTGAGGCGCAGAGGGTGATGCCAAAAAGCATGATTCTGGGCCCCAGGCTCACTAAGGAGGTGAAACTCGCAACCTACGGGTAAGTTCCCATGTGAATGTCTAAACTATCATCAAGTCCTTTGCATCTTCCAGTGACGATATTGCTCAGGGTCCTCTTTTTGGAGATGGTGGTGATAGCCCTCAGCTGGACTCCCTCTCTCTAGGGTGCCCCCTCCAGGTTCGTCCTGTATCTGTCTGGCTCTGTATCTATCTGGGTCGAATCATCCTCAGACGGTGTTTTATTCATGCCCCTCCCTGCTTAAGCACCACAGGAGCAACTCACTAGCTGCCAAGTCAAGTCTCAACTCCTCTGCCTCACTCTCAGGCCCTCTAGAATCTGATTCTCCCAGGGTGCTGTGACAGCTGACTTAATAGTTTTGAAGGGCTGTCAGAGAAGGATTAGGCTGATTTCGTGCTGCTCCAGCAGGCAGAAAGGGATCACAGGTGGAAATGACAGGAAGACCTAGGTGCCCCAGTAGAAAGAGTTGTTCTTTCTTTTCCGTTTGTGAGTGAGGGTGGCAGGCAAGGTGTGGTGTGCTCCATAAATGTGTGCGACACTCACAGAACTGTCCTCTGCTCGCTCATCTAAGGTGGCAGGAAGTAACAAGTCCTGCACACCCAATCTGAACAGCGATCGTGTGAGGTTTCTGATAGTTTAGGCAGAATACTGCTTATCAGGCCTCTAAATCAGTAAAAGAAGACAACGGAAAGACTATTTTAGATTTTCAAGAAAATACATGTTTGTTTTGAATGCCTCATGTTCATGTCGTAGGCTGGGATTGGAGAGACAGGCAGGGGCCAAATTATGTAAAGCCCCACGGTGGGGAATTTGGCAACAGAAGCAGGGGAGTGACATGATTCTAGAACGGAAGCAGAAAACTTATGAATAATGGACTTTCAGCATTCCCCTCATGGCCCAGCAGTAATGAACCCGCATCTGTGAGGATGCGGCTTCGATCCCTGGCCTTGCTCAGGGGCTTAAAGGATCCGGTGTTGCTCTGAGTTGTGGTGTAAGTTGCAAACTTGGCTCAGATCCCGTGTTGCTGTGGTTGTGGCATAGGCTGGCAGCTGCAGCTCCAATTGGACCTCTAGCCTGGGAACCTCCATATGCTGCAGGTACAGCCCTAAAAGAAAAAAAGGAGGGAAAAGAAATGAACCTTCTAACCAGTGGACTTTGCAGCAGTGAGCTCCCAGACCCAGGAGCGGTCTGCAGGGATGCTGTGGCGTGAAGCGGGGCCCCGAGAGGGATGTGGAGCAGGGTGACTTCTTATAGCCCTCCTACCTCTGATGTGCTTGCTGGCCAGCTTCATCTCTCTCATCCCCTAGCTGCACCCTGGTCCCCAGCCAGGATCTCTTCAACTCCTGCTGGGAGGTGGCACCAAACCGTCTCCCCACTCTGAACCTTCTCTCTACCCCTACCCTACTCTCCTTTTTGTCTTTTTTTTTGCCTTTTTCTAGGGCCGCACCCGCAGCATATGGAGGTTCCTAGGTTTAACAGAAGCTGTAGCCGCCGGCCTTCGCCACAGCCACAGCAACGCGGGATCGGAGCCGCGTCTGTGACCTACAACACAGCTCACGGCAATGCCGGATCCTTAACCCACTGAGCGAGGCCAGGGATCGAACCCACAACCTCATGGTTCCTAGTCGGATTTGTTAACCACTGAGCCATGACGGGAACTCCCTACTCTCCTTTTTGTCATTTAGATTCTACCTCCCACGGCAATACTCTTGAGGATAAATTAGTATAAAGGTGCACCAAGGGACTGCCTGAATAAGCTGTTGTACATCTGTACAATGCAATATTGTGTGGCCATTGATAACAGAGGTGATGGAAGAAAATTTAATAATGTGGAAAGATGGGCAGTCTAAACTATCATGTGAAAGAAGCTGGTTACATACAGTGTAGTCTGATTTTTGAGAATTAACTAATCCACCCAGAAAAAAATACTAGATGATGTGCACACCAAAATGTCATATTCTCTGGGTAATAGGATTGGAGGTATTTTCTTTTTAATCTCTGTTTTCTAAATTTTATAAAATTATCATGACCTGACTTTTATGAAAAATTTTTTTTTCATTTTAGTGTTCATCGAAGCCGTGTGTTATTCATTAATTCTGACTTACACTAATCTCATCTTTTCTGTCTCTAAACCTCATTGTTGGTCCCATGTATTCTAATCTATGACTATATACTGCTCTGTGTTAGTACAAGATTGTTTCATTCACGTTGGTCTTGCTTGTCCAATTCAGAAAAGTTTTCTCTGGCCAAATTGTGACTTATTTTCTCATTTTGCCCATTGGATATACCATGTAGGAACTGACCCTCTGATGGTGGCTTGTACTGGATCCTCGCAGTGCCACATAACCTAGCTGGGTTTCCAGGAAGGCCCTGGGCCCGGGGATACTCCAGAAGCCCACCGTTCTCATGAGTATGGTGAGCCCCGAGTAGTGCGGCTTGGTTCCTGACCCAGGTATCCAGCCACCGGCACTTCAGATTCTCGAGCCCATCGCACTGTTCTGCCTCCGTCTTCTTCACTGACTGGGCCAAGAAACCTGCAAAATCGAATGTGCCGCCCAGATTCCAAACTGTCTTCCAGTAGCTAGAGCACAGTTGGAGACTGGAAGGTCACTTTGTGTTCTTTTCTCATTATTTGTGAATGACATTAGAGCTTGAGGGGCTCTTTAGTGACTACCGTTCTTTCTGAAATTACCCCGGATCCTGTTCTTGAAAGGCAGGCCTTATTGCCCCAGTGTCTGCTGTGGCCTGGGTACCA
Source organism: Catagonus wagneri (assembly GCA_004024745.2). Taxonomy (NCBI): domain Eukaryota; kingdom Metazoa; phylum Chordata; class Mammalia; order Artiodactyla; family Tayassuidae; genus Catagonus; species Catagonus wagneri. The sequence goes on along the minus strand of PVHT021183705.1, from coordinate 29,753,025 downwards.
TGCCGCGGGAGCACTGGCAGGCTGACTGCAGGGCCACGGTCTGGGGAGGCGGCCCTTTGCTCTCATGCTTATCAGTCAGGCTGGGAGGCGGCCATTGCTTACATTTTACAAGCCAGCCCCCTGAAATGACCTCTGCCAAGGCTACATCATGCTCTTTTTAATTCGTAGGCGATTCAGGCTCCAGTGACCACAGCTTGGCACTGTTAAGGTCTCCCTGTTCAATCGCTAAATCAGAGGGGCAGCAGAGCTTACTTAAGGCTTAGAACAGGAGACCCTGCTGTTTTCTTGACAGTTTGTTTCAAGTGCATTCAGACATGATTCTCCATAGGTGCTTGAAGGGCTGTCAGGTGGAAGGAGAACAAGATTTACTCTGTAACTGAATCCTTGCTTCCGCAACCTTAACCTCACTCCAGGCTGGCACTTTTCTTCGACTCCCTCGCCACAGCCCTCGCACAGACCACCGTGCAGCCTTGCCTGCATGACTGCAGCAGCCTCCTCCCCAGGCCGCCTGCCTGTCCAGTCTTGCTCCTCTAATCCTTTCTCAGAGAGCCTAAGTGATCCGTTTCAATCGTAAATCTCATCACACCACACCTCTGCTTAAAACCCCGTAATGCCTCTGCACTGCCTTCAGGATAAACTCCAAACTCCGCAGCATTGCTTTTAAGACCCAGCCCCTGGGTGCCTTGCCCAGACTGTGTCAGCCCCACCGAAGCCCTTGCACGGTGAACCCCACACACTTTTTATTCTCTTTCCTCCAGGTCTTTACCTGGAACATTTCCCCTCCTCTTTTCACAAAGTTAGCTCATTTGCCTTCCAGGTATCACCCCAGATGTCCTCCAAAAGTCTAGCCCATCTCCCAAGGCCAGGCTCAGTCTTCTTCTGTCTGCCAATAGTGTCTAGTTTTACCCAATCATATTTCTTGTCATTTAATCTTTTAATTGCCTGTTTATATGTATTCCCCCCCCCCCAGACAACAGTCTGAGGGCTGGCATGATTTTATTTTCATTTTTAAGTCTTTTTTGGGAGAGGGGGTTGTTTTGTTTACGATTGTGTCCCCGATACCAGTGCCTGACACAGAGACACTCAATAGTTACTGAATGTGAGTTCCATTGTAGCTCTGGAAACAAACCCAACTAGTATCCATGAAGATGGGGGTTTGACCCCTGGCCCTACTCAGCGAGCGGGTCAAGGATTCAGCATTGCCGTGAGCTGTGGCATAGGTCGCTAACTCGGCTTGGATCCCTCAGCTTGGATACCACGTTGCTTTGGTTGTGGCAGTGGCAGGCAGCTGCAGCTATGATTCTCCCCCAGACTGGGAACTTTTCATATGCCACACCTGTGGCCCTAACTAAAAAGTTACTGAATGAATGAATGACTGATGACATAGCAAAGATGATAGGTGGAAGTTTCAGGAGGGTACTTTCCACTCTATGTGCTGAAGAACTTGCTAATAACTAATGCTATCCAAGAAAGGGACCAGACTGACTCACAAAGCATGGAGTCCAAGGGGCTGTCAGTGAGGGGTGGAGTATCTGCCCTCCTGCCCTGTCTGCCAGTAGGCACAATGAGATTCACTTTTGGGGACAAAATCTAGGTTGGGGTCCCAGTTCTGCACTTACCGTGACAGCTTGAGCAAGTCACAGTCTCTGAGCTTTCCTTGCCTGTAAAAGAGATGATACCTGCCCTGCCTACTTCAGATTCTGTGAGAACCAAGTGAGTACTTTGTAAAAGCCTTAAAATCAAGTGAAAGGTATTATTATTATTTACCACATAATCTTCAGGACTTGCAGCTTCACTGAGTAGTTTTAGCTTTGCAACTACATTAGAAAAACCATGTGCCATTTGGAAAGTTTTACTGCTGCAGGCAGAGCTGAGAACTAGAGCAGAGAGGTCCTCTCCAGCTTCCGTGGCTCACCACTGCCCTAGGGAAAAGGCAGTAGCGGGGATCAAGAGCACCTGCTTAGTCAGGATCCATCAAAGGCAGACAGGCCATTGTTCCTGCCATCAGAGATTCCTTGGAGCCTGTTACTAAAAAAGAGGGAGTAGGGCCCCAAAGTCTTAAATCACCATGAAAACAGCAGAAACAAAAACTAGACCTACGCAGTAAACCTACCCCTTGGGCCCCTTGATTTATGCTGAAAGTCAAGAACGGTTGACAGCATTTCACTTCCCCTTTGGCAAGGCAAACCTAATGAAACCATTTAACTTAAAGGCTTTTTATTAGGAACCAGGGGAATGAGCTGCTTATCCTTCTATAACAGTCTAGAGCAGGGCATCGGGCCCAGGATGGAGAGAGTGTCAGAGATGCTGTGGTGTGTCTCGCTGCACTTGCTCAGGGTCTGGAAGGAAAGGCGGCGGCGATGACGACGGAGGGCGGCAGGAGCTGGTGTAGCCAAAACACCGAGAGCCTGAGGAGAGCCCTCTGCCTGCCTTTCCACTCCGCTCGAGGCTGGAGCATGCCAGGAGACAGAGAGTGTGGCTGGAGTGGGCAGGGCGCAGCGGTGCTGGCCGAATCCCTGGCTCCATTCAGTGCTGCTTCACTTGCCTGCCCTCCACTCTTCTTGCCGTTTAGTGATTAGGTATTTGAAGAACTCATACACAGACCATGCGATGGCTGTGGAGGGGATCTGGTAAATGACTCTGGCCTGCACCCCTCGGAAGTAGGCGGTCACTCCGCCTACTTGATACACCGTCCTGAAGGCACTAGCCATGCCTGTGATATGTCCTGTAATGTTTGAGTTCAAAGCCAGGGACTCCTGGGTGTTGAGCAGTGTTTTGCAAACGTCCAGTGGGGTTGTGGCAGCGGCAGCTACAGCTCCTGCACAGGCTCCGGAGAGGACGTGGGAGCTGGGGTTGTACCGTCTCTGGGGGTTAAAGTGCTCTTGCAGGAATTCATAGGTCATGAAGTGAATGGCTTGGAAGGGAACGTTCATGGTTAGCTGGGTGGTGTAGCTGCGGTAGAAGGCCCCGGCCCCTTCGTTTTGCCACACTGCCCGCACACAGTCTGTCACCCGGTGGTATGGTGAGTTGTACATCTGCATCCTCTGCTTGACCACTGGTAGTGCCATCAGATGAGGATATGGCGACAGCAATCCGTCGGTGAGCAGAAGTGTCCAAGTTCAGAGTCCAAGTAAGCAGATCAGCCAATGGAATGGAGAGAGAAAAAAGTATAGGTGAACTGTCAGCCTGATAAGTTGTTTTCCTTTTTTTTGGGGGGGGGGATAGGAGAGGGTTGAGAAAGGAATGAAAAATAATGGACCCACTTCCAGAGGGCTTCCTTGGAATAAATACCCACCTATTATTATCACCATCCCACCATCTGTACTCTTAAGAAATGACTCAGTGGGAGTTCCTGTCATGGCTCAGTGGTTAATGAACCTGACTAGTATCCATGAGCATGTGGGTTCGATCCCTGGCCTCGCTCAGTGGGTTAAGGATTCGGCGTGGTTGTGAGCTGTGGAGTAGGTCATAGACACGGCAGCTGTGGCTGTGACATAAGGCCAACAGCTACAGATCTGATTTAACCCCTAGCCTGGGAACCTCCATATGCTGTGGGTACGGCCCTAAAAAGACAAAAGGTAAAAAAGAAAAAGAAAAAAAAAAAGAAAGAAATGACTCAGTGGCAGTGAACATAAAACAATGAACAGAGCCCTAATGATCCCAAGCCTCAGGTACACAGGACAATAACGCTTACAACGTGAGGACATTATCCTTTCACAGGAGGAAGAGAGGGAAAAGGGCCAACAAAAAACAAAATCCTTAGCTTTAAGGAGAGTGTGGCTTCAGATCCAAGCATCTCCTACCTCCTCAGGTAGATAACATGGTATGAGTCTGGCATCTTAAACTTAGTTTGGCCCTTTCCATGCCATGGCCTTGCCCAGACAGGTAAAGAACTGGAACTTTAAGGACATGGCAACCATGCTCTCCTAATGTATTTGTTTTGGGAAAAGCCAAGCTCCAAGCAGCAGTGCAGGGACTAAGTTCTACCAATGTACCCTTTCATTCTAGTCTCAACCATTCTTCATTCCAACAAGAAAGATAGTATATGAAAATCCATCTTTACCTCTTTGAAGTGAAATAATCTGCTAGTTTCAGTGTCAAACCCACTGTAAAGGGGACTTCCAGGAAGGCCCAGGAACAGGCCGCACAGAGCCATACCTTTTTCCAGGGATGCCCCAAAGATAAATGAGATTTCAATGAATAGGTTTCCTATCTAAGAAAATCCTCATCATTACCAACAAATGGAGGGAGCGCCCTCTAGTGGTAATACAATGTAACATGCCAGGCTTTCCCACCAAAATTGATGGGGTGCTCCCTGGCTTTCTTCTGCAAACCAAAAACAAAGGAAAAGCACAGAGATGCAGATGGGAAAAAGTGAGGAATCATTACCTTCTGCAGGATTCATGGCTGCATCATGCAGTAATGTTGCTACACACCCGGCCGCACCTGCAAAGGAGAAAACAACTGCCATGGTAAGGCCAGGAAAGGGTGACTGATTCACTGAGGCCCCAGAGTGAAAGGGCCTGGCGGTGCTAAATAAACCACAGCGGGGAGCGAGAATGATAAGACCCAGTTTACAATTTGGGAACCCACTGCTTCTAAACTCCTGTTCAGGGAAATAAAGATATTCATTCCCTCTAACTGAGCAAGGCCATCAATCTCCCTTCTACAGCTACGATAGGAAGGCCAGGGAGAGTCTGAGAAAACAGCCCAGCTTTTATCAACAGAGGTGGCTCTACGAATAAAGGCAGTTCCTGCTCCACGTGGGAAGCAGATACACTGTGACCAAAGGATGGCAGCACCTCAGCTGCCCCCAGTGGGAGAACACGCAGAGCAGGCGGGCAGTTGTCACCAGAGAACCTCACCTTGCTGTCCTGCTGCCCAATCCCAGTCTCCAGATCCTAACAGCTGTTCATCTAGACGTTTCCCTCAGGTCCTGAACTTCCGTGTCCCTCACCCTTAACCTCTCCACTTTGTTTACTTTCACACAATCCTGAGTCTCCAGGCTGCTATCCCTTCCCTTATTTCTATACAACCTCCAACCCTCTCAGGTTTCTTTGTACACAAGTCCCCTGGCCCCAGTCCCATTCGCTTTTAGAGGCCTTGTCGTGTCCTCAATGACACAAACTGCTCTTGGGCAGCTGAGATCCTGAAAAGGTGTGGCAAAGAGCTGAGGGCCCATTCATGTCTTCCTTGGGTGGCTGGGTCACCTCCAAACCCGTCCTGAGGAGCAGGAAACCACCCCACTACCGAGAAGTATGCAAAAGTGTGGGGGGGTGTCAGTTCAGTGTGCGTCCCCACATCGCCAGGGCATTAGAAGTTGATGCCAGGGAAAAGATGAGAGGAGAGAATCAAGCTGGTACAAAAGGGAGGATACTTGTAACCCTTTGTTGAGGTGCCTCAAAGAAGGGGTGGGGCTAAAACATCCCACTGAGAACATCAGGTTTGGAAGCCCCTCTATAATCTCGCCTACCCTAGCTTCAAACCATGCTGAGACTGGAAAGCACTGACAGCAGCAAAACCCAGCGAGTTGGGAAAGTGGGAAACCAGCACAGGAAGGCTCAATACCATTGGCAATATGGCTATTGCCCCCAGGGTGGATTACATCACTCAATGTCTTTTTTAACTTTTCATAGCAGGCAAAATAGAGGGCGTGGGCAGGCCCTGCGCCTGTTGCTGTGACGTTCAGCCCCCGCATGGGCCTCCACAGGCCCTCTGTTCTTATAATCCTCCAGAGGGCCTCCAACACATTGCGGTAGCGGGCGGCTGGATCAGGCTGTAGGCTCTGCATCCGGGTCTGAAAGTAGAGAAAGGAGAAGTGCAGTGTCAGTGATGCCGACTCTGCACCCAGCCTCAGCACTCAGGCTTGGGCACTGGGCAGACCTTCTACGTGGAATCACACCAATAGGTAGAAGTGATACCTGGCATCCAGTTTTACTTCCTTCCATATCTATATCCAGTCTTTCCAAGTCTTGGACCTTTCACTTTATGGTCATCTATGACCCTACAAGAGGAACACCGTTATTTTCCCTCAAAAAAAAAAAAAAATCACTCCTTGGTAATGGTTCTTAAAACTCCAAAATGATTCATAGCATCAACAACAAATATTAAGCCTGTGTTTCAGGAGAACTTGCTTTTGTGTCTGAAAATAAAATTCGGGCTAAGAGTTCTTTACAAATGGATTCTAAAGTCCACAATTTACTGTCAAGAACATACATTCTTATTTTTCTGAAGACTGATCCTGGGGCTGCTTCCTGACCACATACTACACTGACTACGAGATGATGGCTTATCCTTTGATTTATCCTTGGTGATAATCTGACCTTTTCAGACTGTTTGGCATTGGCAGCCAGGCCTGTAAGTTTAAGTCTTGGCAGAAGCAGCCTTCCTAATAGATGCTGCTCTAGTTTCCTGGGAAGTTTACCCTCAAATTATGAAGGAGGAAAGCAGTCTAGTCTTTAAAACTGAAGGGGCTTTCATATTTCTAATTTAAACTGACTGAAACACAAAATTGGCTTCGGTGAATGAAATCAGTCTTGATGAAATATAACCCTTGGAATCTCTAGATGATTCAGTGATTGGAATGAATGTATACGGTAGATGCTTTGTATGATGTTCCTGGACAAAGTTTTATTGAAATTTAGGAACTTAATCTTATTTGAAACACTTCCCAAATCAAAGACCTTCTCTGAAGGAAGAGTTTTCCAATACAGAGCTCCCATTTATTGATCTATTTCAAGGTTCAAGTAGCATGAAGACTATCGGATAGGATAAAACCAATGTCCACTGCCAGGAACACAGCAGGCATTCAAGGTTTGTTCAATGAATAAATTTTAGCTTTGCACCAATTAGGAAAGTAACAAGTAGGCCTTTAGTGAGCCAATAGGGGCAACTAATGCCCAAGTACAGTTTAAATTCCTACTTTATTCCAATCACCAATTCAGTCTGGATTTAAAAGCTTGAACTTTCCTGTTGGTCATCCAGAATCCAAGAGTAATGCCTCTTCTCAAGAGCGTGGGAGAAAAGAAGCTAACCAGATTAACAGGTCCAACTTAGCTGCAAACAATCCACATTCCTCTAAAGCTATTTTCTTCTCCCTTCCCCAACAAAGCACTGGTAGCCTGAAAGTTTAATAATTAGAGGTTCACTCAGAAATACACAGTATCACTTATCACAAAGTGACACATTCTTATCTCTCAAAAAAAAGTCCACCAAAAACATAAATTTCCAATAAAAAAATGTGTTCACTGATCTTTATCACCCTGGGGTTATAAAATCCATCAGAGGAGTTATTCAAGGAGACCACAGATCTTTGCTGGCTATGGCCACTAATAAACTGGGGAGTTCCCATTCTGGCTCAAAGGATTATGAACCCAACTAACATCCATGAGGATGCAGGTTCGATCCCTGGCCTGGCTCAGTGGGTTAAAGATCCGGCGTTGCCAAGCTGTGGTGTAAGTCACAGATGCAGCTCGGCTCCTGTGTAGCTGTGGCTGCGGTGTAGGCCTGCAGCTGTGGTTCTGATTAGATCCCTAGCCTGGGAACTTCCATATGCCCTTTAAATAAAAAAAAAAAAAAGATAAACTGAGGCCTTAAAAAAAAGATACACTGGGCCTGGGCCTGGTGGCTTAACAATTATTGGGAGAATGTTTAGAAACTGTACTATTAACAATTATTGGGAGAATGTTTAGAAACTGTACTATTCTCCTGCAGTCAATAGCATATTTTGGTAACCAGTCTTGAAAGGCTGGGCCTTAGAGGTCTGGAACCCTTTATTCCCAAGAGAAACCTGGACTGTGGATACATTGCCTTGAACATTTTACACACACGTCTAAATGTAACTCACAGGAGTTCCCATCGTGGCTCAGTGGTTAACGAATCCGACTAGGAACCATGAGGTTGCGGGTTCAATCCCTGGCCTTGCTCAGTGGGTTAAGGATCC
>PVHT021183705.1:29715779-29744983 GCA_004024745.2 Catagonus wagneri | reverse complement strand
AAAACTACTTCCTGCCTTTGGTAGAAAAGCCAACAGACTACTAGGGAGGTAAGTGGTTTGGTCAGACAAGCCATATAGGAGTGAGAAAGCTTGACTGGGAGCCCCAGCTTTGCTAGACGTGTGGTCTTGGGTAGGTCCTTTAACCTCTCTGAGCTTCAGTGTTGTCATTTATAACAAGAGACTGAGAATGGCTGGCTTTAGGGCTGTTGTGGGGATTCAGAGTTAAGGCATGTAAAAGCCAATGTTAATTTACGAGGTGCTAGAAATAGAAGGCTTTTTATTGTATTTGACTATGATTCTCATAAATATTAGTTCCTGACTATGATTCTCATAAATAGTAGTTCCTATCTTAGAATTTATAGATCATGGCTGCATTGTCTACTGTATGTCATTTTGCAGATGTGCAGATGCAACTGACTGCTCTTTAACTGGTAAGAAATCAGATTTGATTCTGAATTTTTTGTTTTCATTTTAAAATTTCTCTGTGGCTATGGTTTATACGTCCAGCTGTCAGTCCAAAGATCATGTTTAGGAAAGAGCACTATTATGAAATTCTGTGCCTTTCTTGGTTCTGAAAATCTGCTTTGGGGAGGTTATATGGAAGGCTTGGGAGTCAGAGTGGGTTTAAGTCATGACTCTGCCACTAACTATGTGACCTTGGGTAAGTTACGTAACTTGCCTCATTTCCTTCATCTGTAAAATAATGAACTTCATGAAGTTGTTTCAAGGATTAAATGAGTAAATGTATGTAAGGCACATCAGATTGTGCTCAACTAACATGAACAACTCTCATTTATTGAATACTTATTAGATACAAGAAAATCAATTTCCATCTCCTAACCTTCCAGTGGTGAATGTATGTATAGGTAAACATTTACATCTGGAGTTTGGAAAAGATTTATTTCCCTTTGTTCTTTCCCTCTTTAACTTATTATATAAGTAGATTATTTGCTTCACCACTACAAAGCCAAAAAGCAGCACCTGGTGACAGGTGGGTTCCTAGCCAGATAAGTTTGAGAAGAGTTCTGACTGCTTTGGGCTGCAGAATTTATCCCTTTAGGTGGTCTGGTGCTTGCCTCTGAGGCCCAGAAAAGGAAAACTGGGATTCACTTGGGCTCCCAAACCTCCCAGTTATGACCATGGAGACAGCTGGCTGAGTAACTATAGCCTAGCAAGACTATGCTGACTTCCCATAGTCCCTCTCAAGGGTATTTTAAGTCGACTTGACCCTGATAAGTGGCTGGGGGTGCACAGGCTTGCAAGCCAAGAAGCACTGTCAGCTTTCTTTTACAAATACTGATTGCCTTCTGGGCTCCAACACAGATACCTGCCTCTAATCTTAGGTTCCCTTGGGCTGCTCTTCCTCTCCACCACCTATTTATGGTAAAAGAGGAAGAAGGGGTGTCTGGGGACAAGTGAACTGGGAACCTCTTTCTGAAGGAAAAGATTCGAATTTGACTTTCATGTCTGCACAAGTGTTTACTGTAAACGGTGTTTACTGACACTAAACCCCTATGGTCTCACCTAGTTTTTCCCTCTAGTCATGTAAATCCCAGCATTGATGGCAAATGAAAATGATGCTTCTAAAATACATTTTTGTAGACACCTGAGCATTTTTCCTCCAGATCAAATAATAACTTCTTTAATGTAGTGCTTTGTAATGTTGTAGTACTAATTTTTAAAAAACAAAAACTTCAAAGCTTATGCAAATAAGTGAGAACTGTTCTTCAAAATAGTTGCCTTGGAAAGCTACAAGTGACTTATTCCAGCAAAGCTGCTGGGGCTATGCAAAACATTTCTGGAACTCCTCTTCCAAAGTGTTTCCTCAGTGGGTGTATCAGCCTCAGGAGTAAATCAGTTTCCTTGCTTTCCAGTTCTACCTTATCTCTGACTCCAATCAGTATTACCCATTTTGATCTCCTGCCTTAACTGACATATCTGATTCTGAACGGTCTCAGTTACCAAAACATCAACTCCATCTTCTCACAGGACAAAGACTTGCCCTATTTAAGGATATGCACCCAAATATTCTATAGGCATTTCTAACAGAGGAATTTATAAAATGTTTACAACAACAATAGCATCATGTAAATATACAGAGTAAGGAGGTAGCCTCCTAAAGTAACAGAACAACACTTAAGCTGATAAGCTGTAGTAATATGCCTGTCACATTATTACACTGTATTTTTCAAGCCATTGAATAATTCTTCATTACTCGCCTTGGTCCAGTTTTCATTTGATAGCCATCTTGAAAGACAGCACCTTAAAAACACTGTTCTTTATTCAGAGTCTAAGTATAGTGAGGTTACTATGCAGTTAGATCGTGTTAACTTTTGGATATAAAGCATTAACAACTCACAGTCATATTCAAACTAGACTTTTACATAAATGTCTCAGTCTATTTGTACTTGTTGATTTGACATTACAATATCGGTAGAGAATTAGCCATCCTCTTACTTCTCTCTCATGGATTCCACTGTTTATTTCTATTCCTCCCAATTGACCTGGGTATTTAAAATTCGAATACCCACTTTAGCCAAGTGCATTTACCGGTTTCAATGGGCATGGCCCTTGGTAGGAGTTCACTTGCAATGTGCTAGAATACTACCGACTCAATGTCATTCACAAAGCTTAATGAGCACTTTCTCCATTTCCTCATTCACATTACTAATGAAAATGTGCAAGGGTACTGGAATCAGAGAGAAGCAGAAGAGACTTTGCATCTCCCAAGTTGATACTCTCCTCCTGAATATGTAACATTTTCCTAATTTGAGGAGAAAACACACTTCTTAGAACTGTGAGAATACTGTTTGACTATTGCTTTAACATGTGAAGGAGGAAACAGTCTCTGTCGTATTTCAGCAGTCTCCTTGAGTTTACTTCTCACTCAGTTTATTTAGTGGTGGTCCTTTGCTAATGCACAAGGATAAGAACTTTAAAGAATGTGTTCCCCTCTTCACTCAGCTTTTCTCAGAAGTTCCTGACTTCTTGAACCCACTCAGCCTGCTTGGTGTAGATGAAAAATTAAGTTTTACTTTCACATGAATCACATCCTCCTGCTGATCCCACTGCATTTTCTTCACACTAACATCTACTTTCCAGTATGGCCATGCTTCCCTTCTAGGCAACTTTTCTCTTTTTGTCAACTTCAAGTGGCTAAAAAATACACTATGAGGCCCATCTCTCCTTTGAGGGCCGCTGTGCTCCCTGCACATACACAATCCAGATCCCAGCTCAATTCTCATGGCCAGGAAATAGGTGGGGTATCATGCTTGCTGCACAGAGAAACCGAAACTTTTTCCTGAACATCATCTTTCCCACATTATTTCCAGTCAGGAACTCTGAATTCTGACTGCACAGTGATTTCCAATCACTCATGGGTTAAGATTTAATAAGGAAATTCTTCATCTAACTGAGAGATCCCAGATTTTGGTTCCTGCCCTGTCACTTTTAAGGCAAAACCCAGCAAGAAGCTTGTAAGAGCAATTGCCAGAGAACATCTCAAGCCATTAAGATCCTATTCAAGGTTTTAGGTACGCTTTTCCTTAATGAAGTTAGTAGCACTTACCTGCTCCCTTCCCATCCCACCCAATTCCTGTTTGGTTCCAGCACGGATCCAGGGCTTTGGCTGACAGATTTTCTCTCCAGAGTCCCGAATCAGATCTCACTGAAGGTTAGAAAATGGGTCCCAGTTCCTAACTGAGATCAATTCCTGACCGGAACCTTGCTTGCATGGAGTATGGTCGAATAGTGTGGTTAGTGGCAGGAGCCAGAAAGGAACCCATGTCCGCTCGGCTCTCGGCAGGGATCCTGGCTCCGGGCATGACCCAGGGGTCAGGTCAGCCCCAGGTTGGGTTCGGAACAGGTCCAGGTCTCACCTTGACGCAGTCGATGGGGTACATCACGCAGTGCTCCAGGATTCCTGCCACGGCGCCCGCCACCATGTGCGTGGTGACAGTGGCTCCAGCCGGCAGCGCCTCGTAGTCCGGGCCGGAGTCCGGATCCTGCCGTACCGGGGGCCTGCAGGCCCCGGCCTCCCCGCCGCTGGCCCCCCGGCCCACGCCCCGCTGCAGCCACCCCTCCAGCAGCGCCGACTCCCCGGGGCTCCGCCCCGGCCCAGCTGCCGGCCCCCCCGCCACACCGCCAGCACCCCGCCCCTCCAACTCCATCCACCCAGGCCAGCTGCGGCGCCCACCCCCGCTGCCGCCGCTGCCGCCGCCGCCGCCGCCGCCACCGCCGCCGCCGCCGCCCCCCAGCCCCGTTGCGTCTGCCTCAGGCGCGGCCCAGGGAGCCCGGGACCTCGGGCTCCCGCTTGGCCCTGAAGACACGCCCCTCAACCAGCCATTGGTGTAGCCTCCAAGATAGCCCCTCCCCTTGGTTTACGTAGAAAAAATATGTCTGTGGTATTAGTAAAGTTGCCTGTCATTCCTCCGCCCGCGGTGTTGCTACTGCTTAGATCCCACCCCTTCCCCTTTGATCTTGGAAACGTCTTGTTTATTGGCCAGTTGATTGGCCGATATGTAAGATCAGCCCGCCCTCCGACTTTTCTGGAGGGCGGGAGAAACTTAAGGCTGAACTTTGATAGGCTCAACCACTCTTGATACTTTGACCGCGGCCATTGGCCAGCACCACGTCGGAATTTGATTGGCTACAGGAAGAGGGCGAAGCACCAGGGGCTATTGAGGCGAAATTTGGGCCCCAGACTGGCGCCGGTGAGGCTGTGGGTGCTGCAGGCAGGATTGGTGGGGTGAAGAAGCGGGTGGAAGGGGAGGGCGGTGCCAGGCCTTAAAGGTCAAACCGCTGACGGATGCCGTTAGGACCTGTGCTCGAGCCCCTGCCCGGAATCCCAAGACTCGCGGGTCGCTTGCAGGCGGGTGGCCTTGGCCCGAGAGCTGTGTTCCCGCGGGATCTCTGGATGGCGTGGGGGCAGGGCGGGCCTGGGCCGGGCATCCCCTGGCGTGGCCAGCCGACTTGCTGGGAAAGCAGTTGCGACATGCCGGCAGCGGCCAGTTGAACTAAGGTCAGATGGGGAGTGTTGGCCCTTCCGGGCTGCGCGCGGGCGAACTCCTGAAGCCCTGGTGCTCCTCAGCCCCCAGCGCCTGGCACTGGGCTTGCCCCGGAATCACCCAGTAAACCCTGCAGTTGTTGAGTGAATGAATTCTTCGGGCTTCTTCTGTCGGGTCCTGCGCCAGGCAGAGAGCTGGAGGAGGAGAAGGGAGATGTCGAAATAGGGCGGGATGATTCAGAGACGCAGACAGATGGGGAGGCCGGGCTGGAGGCAGCTGCTCATGTTTGTAGGGAAGTACGGCAACCATGTGGAAGCTTGTCGGACGCACAGCTTGTCCCAGAGCTGACTCACTGATGAGCCCCTACGACCAGTGACGGTTTCCTTCTGTGGTGAGACCGCTGTCCCTCCCAGGCGGTTGGGCTGGAGTCTCAGGGGAGCGCTCGGTGGTTAGAGAACAGTGCCAGCAGTTCCCAGCCTTGAGCACCACCTCCTGGGCGGGACGTTGCACAGGTGCTTCGCTAAGGGTTGCGGGCTCGGTTGAGGCACACTGACTTTCTCCACTTCGTCTGCCAGGCTTCTTCAATCTCCCTTCACTGGAGCATATTTGCACAGGTCTCCCCAGTGTTTCCAGATCTTTACTCTCTGTTTTACTGAGACGATGATGTAATTCTGAACTTTTAAAAAAATCTGTTTATAGCCTTTCTTTAGAGGTTTTTCTTTTTTTCTCGCTAAGCTTATTAGCCCTTCTCTGGGCTTCGGGTTTTTTGAGTTGTGTCTTTGGCCGTGCCCCAGGCATACGGAAGTTCCCAGGCCAGGGGTATAATTTGCATCACACCAGTAACCCCAGCTGCAATGACAATGCCGGGTCCTTAACCCCACAGAGCCACAGAGTAACTCCTGGGTTTTGTTTTTTTAACGGGGGAAAAAAAACAGCAACAAAAACAACTCATTCTCTTCCTATTCAGCAGTGGCTATTGAACCTTTTGGTCTCAACCTCTTGGAAAATAATGAAACTACAAATCCTCTCCCCCCGCCATTGCCCACCCCCTTGCCCACACAAAATTTTGCTTTCTGAGTTTGCAGAATCCCTGAAGGTGACTTGTGGACCCCCTAGGGATCCATTAACATCAGGTTAAGAACCCTGGGTCTCACACAAAGAAACCCACTCAATCCTGCTAGAGTGTTGATTCCCTTTACTACTCATTACCACTCCAGTAATGAGTACGTGCCAAGTCCTTTCTTTCCGTAAGCCCTATGCTTTTATTCCTTTGTTCCTTTCCAAATCCAATGGTCTTTTTCTTATTCCCACACTTGCCTCTCATTGACCCATCCCTCACTGAAACTCTCCTAACTTCAGGCTGGAACCACTCTGTTCTACTCAGAAAGTCTTCCTACACTTCTCTACCCACCGAGGGGAAGCATTCCTAAATACATCTTATTCTGCTTTAATTTTTAGAGAACTTCACTATTCCAAATCTGTTTTCCTTGTTGGAACCCTATTTATAGGTCATCGCCTACCTTTTTTCCCCCTTTTTATGGCTGTACCTGTGGCATGTGGAAGTTCCTGGGCTGGGGTCGAATTGGAGCTGCAGCTGCCTGCCTATGCCACAGCCACAGCAACACCAGATATGAGCCACATCTGTGACCTACAACGCAGCTTGCAGCAACATAGGATCCTTAACCCACTGAGCAAGGCCAGGGATTGAAGCTTCAAAGACTATGTCGGGTTCTTAACCTGCTGAGCCACAGCAGGACTCCTGTCATTGCATACCTTTTTAACTGAAATTGTCTTGTGAACGTTCAGTAAATATTTAAGTACCAACTCTACCTGGTCCTTTGCTTGAAGCTGGTGTCACAGGATGGACAAGAGTCCATGCAATCATGGGCTTACTTTTTAATGGGGAGAGAGGGATAGACCAGTTGAAATATCGGTCGGCTCTAGGTATTGTGCTGGTAACTGAAGTAGGGAGGTGTGATAATGTGTGATTGGGTGGCTACATCCGCATGACCAGGAAAGGCCTCTGAGGAAATGACATGTGTCAGTTCTGAGTGACAGACAGGAGCTCATGATGTGCCCAGAGAAAAGCATTCCGGAAGAAACTGTAGAAACGACAATCTTAAGGTGAGAATAAGGTTGAGGTATAAAGGAACGGAAAGGTCAGTGTGGCTGGAGGGTAGGGAGTGCTACACTTTGAGGTTGGAAAGATAGGGTGAATGCCCACCTTAGTTTCTGATTTAGCATGTCCGTTCCAAACTCAGCCTTTCTATTCCCCATTGGAACCAGTGCCTCCATAATTTTTCATTTCTACCCAGTCAATTAGACTATAAAGCTGAGAGTCTTCCTTGACTACCACTTTAGATAATTATGCTGGGAGTTCCTGTTGTTGCTCATCAGGTTAGAACTCAATATAGACTCCATGAAGATGTGGTTTCGATCCCTGGCCTTGCACAGTGGGTTAAGGATCCAGGGCTGCCGCAAGCTGCATCTTAGGTCACAGATGCAGCTCTGATGTGGCGTTGCTGTGGTTGTGGCACAGGTCAGCGCTGCAGCTCCGATTCTACTCCTAGCCCGGGAACTTCCATATGCTGCAGGTGTGTCCCCCCCAAAAAAGAATGATTATTCTGAAATGTTTTTTTTGATGTTGGTCATGCTTTCCTTTTCCCTAACACTTGATACTATACTTTCCCAGTGTCTGATCATTTTACCTCTGTATTGTGAAAACCTTTGAAAGACCTCCCTTCTTCTGGGATCTGGCTTCACCAATATTTTGATTCCCTTCCTTTCAGGGACATGGTAGAATTGTTCTTTCCAACTCCTTGAAGGTACATGTGGCCAGGGGATTTGCTTTGACCAAGGAAGTGTGAGAGAAGCATGAGAGCCGCACATTAGCTTCCCCTGTCAACCAGCTGGTGATGTTCAGATGGTGGAGGCACCAACAGGCTGGGACCCAGGTGAGGATGATGGAGTAGAGTCACCTACTTGCCACCCTCTTCCTCCCAGCTGGACTTTCAGCATTAATAAGAAATAAATCTCTGGATTTTACGTCGTGGCGCAGTGGAAACGAATCCGACTAGGAACCACGAGGTTGTGGGTTCGATCCCTGGCCTTGCTCTGTGGGTTAAGGATCTGGTGTTGCTCTGAGCTGTGGTGTAGGTTGCAGATGCACTCGGACCCTGCATTGGCTATGGCTCTGGCGTGGCCGGCAGCTGTAGCTCCGATTAGACCCCTAGCCAGGGAACCTCCATATGCTATGGGTGTGGCTCTAAAAGGACAAAAGACACTTGTTTATCCCATTCTCCCTTCTATCTCCTGTCATCTTGTTTTCTACATCTGTCTGAGACCACTAGTTGTCTCAATAATGTCTCATTTATTTTCTTTAGTAATAGAGACCCCAAGTTTTAGCTTGGGCACATGGCTTCCCAGAAGAAGTTTGTGTTTTCCCCAGCTTCTCTTGCAGCTAGCATTGTCTGTGTGACAGTTCTGGCAAGTGGGATGTGGTTATAGTTGACATAAAACATCTGGTTCTGCCTTTAAAAGGAAAGATTATATCCTCTATGAGTATTTTCCTCATTTTCTCCCTTCTTGTCATCTAGAACAAAGACCCAGAAGATGTCAACCATTTTTGGCCATGAGGACAAGGCAGGTGTACTTTAGCAGGTGGCAGAGCAAAAGGTAGAAGAAACGTGCTGTCTTATGGATGACAGGAGTACCTCTGGACCATGCATGCTCTGGTACATGAGAAAACTTGTTGAAACAATTGCTGTTAGTCTGAATCTTCATTATAGCAGCTGATCTATATCCCAACTAACATGTTCTTCCCCAGAATGCATTTCTGCCTTTGTTCTTATAAAAATCTCATTCTTGAAGGTCTAAAACAGGTCACTACTTCCTGCTTACATTACCCTCTTCCCCTGCACTGCCATTGCACATGACCAGGCATGAGGTATGAGTATAATATAGAATGAGATTGATTCTGGTAGCCACATGTAAAACTAAGACTGATTTCTCTACAATCACTTAGAGATTGATTCCTGAATTATTAAGAATAGACCATAAGAGGAGTTCCCTGTAGCTCAGTGGGTTAAGGATCTACCTGGGTCGCTGCTGTGGCACAGGTTCCATCCCTGGCCTGGGAACTTTTACATGCTGTGGGATCAGCCAGAAAAAAAAAAAAAAAAAAAAAGGAGAAAAGTAAAGACTATAAGAGCTGCAGGAATTCAGAGAAGGGGCAATCAGTAAGGACTAAAGGGATAAGAAGATACATATTTTGGCAGTTTCAACCTGAAGAATGTTTGCAGGAAGACTTTCCAGTGGGTATGTGGGAAACAGTTAAAGGGAATCAACTTGCTATTCTCATGTGCTGCATCTTTCCTAAAATTCATCTTCCTGAGAAAGCAGATGAGGGAGCTCCCCTTTCCTTCCTCCCATTTCTCTGTCCTTACGAAAGACAAATGTGCCTTTGCCTGTCCTTCATCTTGTTATAATTCATTGCCCTGGCATGTAGAAACCTCCAGGTAGCCAAACAACCGAACGAATATCTTCTTTGGGAACTTCGGTTGCATCATCCTTTAAGCAATAACTGTTTCCCCTTGCACATTTTTTTTTCAGGTAGTGGTACTAACGGTAATCACATCCCTTTTTTTTTTTTTTTTAGGGCTGCACCCGAGGCATAAGGAGTTTCCCAGGCTAGGGGTCTAACTGGAGCTACAGCTCCTGGCCTACACTACAGCCACAGCAACGCGGGGTCCGTGCCATGTCTGTGACCTACACCACAGCTCACAGCAACACCGAATCCTTAACCCACTGAACAAGGCCAGGGATCAATCCTGTTTCCTCATGGATGCTAGTCAGATTCATTTCCACTGTACCACGATGGTAACTCCAACACACCATTTTTTTAAAAAAGTGTTTCTCCTACAGGATCTTAATTCCAAAAGAAAAAAAGCAAAACAAGGAGAATCACCAATTTTTATTGGTCTAAGAAACAAACATAATGTCATCTCTGGCTCACAGGCAAAAATCCGCCTGGATTACTTTAGCTTCACTGGTTCTTGTCCAGTAGAAAGTCTCAGTTCATTTCATACTTAAATTAAGTTGAAATAGAGACAGGAAAAATATTTTTGATATGGTAAATCCATATTCATTAGGGCATAAATCTCACTGCCACTCAACTTTTTTTGCTTCGTTTATGCATTTCAATTATGTTATTACCGTGACAGAAACATGATGTAAATTGTGCAAATAATTCCCCTAAGCAATCATTTTTACATCATTTTGGAAACCCTATACCTACTAGACATAGAATGACTTCTTTTCTTTTTGCTGTTTATTTCCACAAAGTAGATAAAACTGCACTCGTAGAAGCATCTACTTCTGTACCTGGTAAGACAAAAATGTTCTCAAAATATAAATCTAAGATATAATGCCCTGAACTTTAGGAAACCATTTCATTTAATTGAATTAATATCTTCATCTCAGATGGTGACATTTTCTTTTAATTCTGTCAAATGTGTGATTTTAAACTTGTTTAAATCTTGAACTGAAATTATAATCCTGTATATATTTATCATGCTAATTTCTGCTCATCTGTAATGTCTTCATATGGCATGGTAACATGACCTAAATAATTAAAATATGTCTTTGTTCACAATCAAGAGGAAAAATCATGAAACACACATTTTTAAGGAGTGTTTATCTCCAAAACCATAATGCCTCTAAGAGAAAGAGAAGTAAGAACAATTAATCGTCATTTGGTGAGGCTTTTTGGGATTATTTCTAGAGACTGAGCAAGTGATCACTCAAATGAGTAACACATCCTTTTGCAAATGATATGATTTCTAATCATTTAACAGATTTTAAGGAGGTTGAAAAGTTGTGTCAAAGATTCAGCAAAACTCCATTCATTCATTTATTTGTGTAAAAAGTTTCTTACCTATAGTAACAAAAAATGGAAATCTATATTGGTGATGAACTCTATCACCAATAAATAATTTACCAAAAAATAATAGTCATCTAGCGATCCATGATGTAATTTTAAATGTTTTTAAAGCTCCATCCATCTACTAAGTTATAGTCCAATAAACTTACTTTTTAATGTAGGTAGTTCTTCATCAAAATCTTATATTGTTTTCCTGTCCTAATTCAGTCATTATTTCCCTGATCTCTGTGATTTGATCAGTTCCCCCATCATGTGTTTCAGTTCTGTTTTGTAGAGCTTAGATAATTGTTTATTTTGGTTTTGGTTTTTGGTTTTGGGGTTTTTTTTTTTTTTTTTTTTTGGTCTTTTTAGGGCTACACCCATGGCATATGGAAGTTCCCAGGCTAGCGGTCGAATTAGAGCTGTAGCTGCCAGCCTATACCACAGCCAAAGCAACGACAGATCTGATCTGCATCTGCAACCTGCACCACAGCTCATAGCAACGCCAGATGCCTAACCCACTGGAGCGAGGCCAGGGATCGAAACTGCGTCCTCATGGTTATTGGTTGGGTTCATTATCGCTGAGCCACAATGGAAACTCCTAGAGCTTAGATAATTGTAATTTTGCATATGTTTATAAAATTATTCTATTAATGTCTATATCACCAGGAAGGCATACCTTTTTAACTTTCTTTTTCCCCCTGTACCATTACAGTTTTAGGATAACATAGTACCTGAGATACAGTTAGTATTTGGTAGAATTTTGAATAAATAAATAATAAATGAGACACTCATGGACCTTGGGCCTGAGCTGCAATTTCTCTCCTTAGGCGGTAACAATAATTCATCCAGAAAGTTCAAGTTCCTTCACCCCTTCCCCTCAACCCAAGGCCTAGCCCTCCCAAGTGTCCTACAGTTGTAACCAGGGACACTGCCCAAAGCTAGTCCCTTCCTAATCATGGCCTTCATTCTGGAAAGCTGTCTTGGAAGCAACAAGCCTGACAGTGCGTTCAGAAAACAGGACTGGAAAGAGAGTCCTGCCGTTACTCTGTAAGGGTTTACTAAAGGGTAGTGAATTAGCTTCTTCCTCTCCTTTCCTTTCTTTCCTTCCTTTCTTTCTTAACAGCGGTTCTAAAATCACCTGGAAGACTTGCTAGACATGCAAATTTCTAGACCCTATCCTGGACCTATCAAATCTTATTTCTGGGAATGAGGCAGGGAATCTCAAGCAAGCTATTCACACTTTGAGAAATACTGCTTTGTTATCACCAAACTAGTTCCAAACATCCAGGTGGTGCTTATTTCTAGGCTAAAATTATAGCCTCAGGGGCAGTAAAGCTTAATAGTGCTAGCCGATTCATGTACTACTATTACTATTGTTTTTTTGTCTTTGTAGGGCTGCCCCCGCGGCGTATGGAGGTTCCCAGGCTAGGGGTCGAATCTGAGCTGTAGCTGCTGGCCTATGCCACAGCCACAGCAATGCCAGATCCGAGCTGCATCTGCAACCTCGCAGCTCACGGCAACGCCAGATCCTTAACCCGCTGAGCAAGGCCAGGGATCAAACCCGAGTCCTCATGGACAGTAGTCGGGTTTGTTAATCACTGAGCCCCGGTGGGGACTCCTTTTTTTTTTTTTTGCCACACTGTAGCATATGGAAGTACCTGGGCCAGGGATAGAATCTGAGTCACAGCTGTGGCCTGTGCCACAGATGCAATAATGCTGGATCTCTAAACCACTAGGCCTGGCTAGGGGTCAAACCTGAGCTGCTGTGGAGACAATGCCAGGTCCTTAACCTGCTGCATCACAGCGGGAGCTCCTAACTCTTGTATTCTTTCAAACAATCCATGCCAGGTCCTGAACTAGGTGCTAGGGATACAAAGATGAGTAAAACTACACATGGTCTTCTTTCTGGTGGAGCTTAGGATATAGTGGAGAATACAGGTGTTGACCAGAGACTCACAAATGTAAAATTAAAAGCATAGCGTGGGATGTATGCTATGAACGGAAAACTCATGATGCACTAAAAAAATGTGTTAGAGGGACTTGACTTAGTCTAGGGAGTTATGTTGCCCAGGGAAAGTGGCATTTGAAATAAGATCTAAGAGATAAGTGGAGTCAATTAAGCTAAGTCAGGGAGCAGTATAAGGGGTAAGAGAGGCAGAATTTTCTGGACAAAGAAAATATCATATTGCAAAAATCCTGCAATGAGAGACTTAGGCGAGTGTTTTGGAGCAAGAGGAAGCAGAGTTTGAGATGCAGCCTGGGAGGAACTAGGGGCCAGACCATGAGAGGCTTTGAAACTCATTTGGAGGGGGTCCATTTTTATCTTAAGAACAATGGAATCTCATTTTGAGTTGAAATTAGATAACATGGTCAATTTTACATTTTGCAAAGGTCACTTTAGTTACTGTGGAGAAAGATTGAGGGCAGCAACACTGGAAGTGTCGTCTGTCTTCTTCTTTTATGGACGAGAAAATGAGCTTTGGAGTTCCTGTCGTAACTCAGTGGAAACGAATCTGACTAGCATCCAGGAGGACTCAGGTTCCATCCCTAGCCTCTATCAGTGGGTTAAGGATCTGGCATTGCCAGGAGCTGCGGTGTAGGTCACAGATGCTGCTTGGATCTGACGTGGCTGTGGCTGTGACGTAGGCCGGTGGCTACAGCTCTAATTTGACCCCTAGCCTCGGAACCTCCATATGGCCCTAAAAAGCAAAAAAAAAAGAGAGAGAGAAAATGAGCTTTAAGGAACATAACTTCTTCAAGGTCACACAGCTAGAAGTGGTGAAACCAGCACTGAAACATTTTTCTCTCTCACTCCAGAGTGTAAACTTAGCCACACAGTGCTGCCTCTCTAAATCAAAATAATAAACCCCCCAATAGAGTTAGTTATGATGATTGGGGGGGAAAAAAAGGAAGAAAGGAAGAAACCAAGAGCCTTATCTCTGACTCATCCTTTCACTGCCTTGGTCAAGACTGTCAGAGACTTAGAAGTGTAGCTAAAGTTCCATGACTTAATCCAAGCTTCAGTTACCTCATCTGTAAAATGGCAATGGTAATAACATGGACTTCACTGGAGTGTCTCAGTGTTCAATCAGAAAAAGAATGTTAAGTTCTTATTATACTATCAGACATATGGTTAGAACCCAATAAATTACTATTATAATTATCACTACCTATCTTTTCTTTATGACTGTCCATCCACCCGTTGCAAAAATCGATGGCATCATGTTACCTAACTACCAATCAAGAAACTAAGATGCCCATGAGTAATAATTGTGCTTTGCATGTGTGTACAGTTTATTGCTCGGAGCACCACATTTGGGATATCTTACAAATAAGTCTTTTTCCTAACAATAATAATCTGTCATGTGTGACCTCAATTATTGTATGAGCTTTGGTGTAGGTTGCAGAAGCAGGTCGGATCTGGCATTGCTGTGGCTGTGGCATAGGCTGGAAGCTGCAGCTCTGATTTGACCCCTAGTCTGGGAACTTCCATATATCACAGGAGCCCTAAAAAGACACACACACACAAGTAATTTCTGGAGTTCCCATCCTGGCACAGTGGAAACAAATCTGACTAGGAACCATGAGGTTGCGGGTTTGATCCCTGGCCTTGCTCAGTGGGTTAACAATCTGATGTTGCCATGAGCTGTGGTGTAGGTTGCAGACGCAGCTCAGATCTAGTGTTGCTGAGGCTCTGGCGTAGGCCGGCAGCATCTGATTAGACCCCTAGCCTGGGAACCTCCATATGCCGCAGGTGTGGCCCTAAAAAGACAAAAAAAAAAAAAAGTAATTTCTTATTAAGTAAAATGGCTAAAATTGCAAAACTATCCTTGACTAGTATCAGAGAATATAATGGTCTGTTGTCCTTGACATCCAAAGAAGATAAGCTGTCTGCACAGGATGACACTTGGGTTATTCATCTAAGTAGATATGATGTATTTTTAATTCTCTCTGGTATTGAATCCTTTATAAATATGAGATGTATTCTCAAAGTAACAAGCCAGAGTTATGGAGTCATTAAACATTATCAACAATAAAGATGTCATCATTAGCAAAAAAAAAAAAAAAAAAAAAGCTCAGCAGATGTGGGCCTCAAACCCATGAAACTTGAAGCCCTGAATTATATGTGTAATTCTCCTGGCCGTTCTCTAGGTCCTGTTCCCATTTTTTACTCTTTTGGCTATGGGTAAATCCCTGACTCTCTTACCTGGTCTTCTGCCTTATCCAGTGTGCATTTCTTTTCTTTCTTTCTTTTTTCCTTCTTTCCTTCCTTCCTTCCTTCCTTCCCTTCTTCCCTCCCTCCCTCCTTTCTTCCTCTCTTTCTTCCTTTCTTTCCTTCCTTCCTCCCTTCCTTCCTTTTTTTGGTTGTGCTTCCTTCCTCCCTCCCTCCCTCCCTCCCTTCCTTCCTTCCTTCATTTTTTCGCTGTGCTCACGGCAGAAGTTCCCAGGCCACGTATTGAACCATGCCACAGTTGTAACCAGAGCCACACCAGTGACAATGCCAGATCCTTAACCCACTGAGCCATGAGGAACTCCTAATGTGCCTCCATTTAATCAACCAAGACTTCCCTCTTCACCCCTTAGGTTTTTCTTTCCTTTGCAGCTTACTCATTAAAAACTAGGCTGTAAATGCCAATGCTTTTGCATTAACTGCACCAAAAGAGATAGTCAAATATTTTAGGAAATGGAAGTTATTCTTACAATGACAAAGTTAAATTGTTTCACCTTTGTATTTAATTCCCTCTCTTTTTATTTTTATTTTATATATATATATATATATATATATTTTTTTTTTTTTTTTTTTTTTTTAGGACTGCACCTGTGGCATATGGAGGTTCCCAGGCCAGGGGTTGGATTGGAGCTACAGCTCTCTGCCTATGCTACAACCACAGCAATGCTGGATCTGAGCCGCGTCTTTGACCTACACCCAGCTCACGGCAATGCCAGATCCTTAACCCACTGAGGAAGGCCAGGGATCGAACTTGCAACCTCGTGGTTCCTAGTCAGATTCGTTTCCACTGTGCCACAGCGGGAATTCCTAATTCCCTCTCTTTTAGAGTTACTTACTGGGTTTCTGCCGTATGTGTGCCCAGTGCTGTGCTAAAAGACTGAGAGGGATCAAGAGAGGCAGAGAGTGCAAAAAAAAGGAATGAGCTGCAGTTCTTTTCAAGAAACTTGCAATTGTTGGTGAAAAGGACATGCATGGATTTATACAACATAATATCTAACTTTTATAAAGGGCCTACTATGTGCCAGGCAAGGTGTATATTATTTCTTGTAATCTTCTTTGATTGTATATTATCCACTGCTCAATGAACAATTACTACAAAACCTAGTGGCTTAAAACAGCAATAAACATTCACTATCACTTTCTGCAGGTGAGGAATTTGATAGTGATATCTCCCGATGTTGCAGTCAAAATGTTGGCAGGGACTTCAGTTATCTGAAGGCTTGACTGGGGCTGGAGAATCCATTTCCACAGTGGCTCACTCACACAGCTGTTAAGTTGATACTGGCTTTTGGCAGAAGGCCTCAGTTCTTCTCCTTGTGGGCCTCTCCAGAGAGCTGCTTAAGTGTCCTCATGACATAGTAGCACGTGGTACCACATTCTTGGCAAATTACTTTCCATCTTTTGCTGATAGCCATACTAGTGGGTATATAGTAGCATCTCATTGTAGTTTTAATTTGCATATCCCTCCCTAGTGACTAATAATGTTGAACATCTCATTTGCTTATTTGCTAATTGTGTATATTTTTCGTGAGGTGTCTAAATCTTTAGTCCATTTATAACTCGGTTTTTTGTTTTCTTATTCAGTTTTGAGGATTGTTTTTATATTCTAGATAGAAGTCCATTAACAGACAGATTATTTGCAAATATTTTCTCTCCCAGTGTGTGTCTCTTGAAAAACACTTCTTATTTTTAAACGAAGGCAAATTTATTTTTTTCTTTTGTAGATCATGCTTTTGCTGCTGAATCCAAGAAATCTTCACAAAGCCCAATATCACTAAGACTTTCATCTATTTTTTTTCTTTTTTTAAAGTTTTCCTTTTTTATTTTTTAAATTTATTTATTTTCATTTATTTATTTTTTTGGTTACACGCACAGCATATGGAATTGCCCAGGCTGGGGATCAAAACCCATGCCACAGCAGCAACCTGAGCCACTGCACTGACAATGCCAGATACTTAACCTACCGAGCCACATGGGAACTCCCATCTATTTTTTCTTTTACAAGTTTTATAATTTTAGCCTTTACATTTAGGGCTTTGATCTATTTCAAATTAATTCTCTTTTCCTTTTTTTTTTTTAGGACTGTACACATGGCATATGGAAATTCCTGGGCCAGGGGTTGAATCGGAGCTGCAGCTGCTGGCTTATGACACAGCCACAGCAATGCCAGATCCGAGCCATGTCTGCAACCTACACTGCAGCTTGCAGCAACCCTGGAAACCCACTGAGTGAGGGCAGGGATCAAACCCGCATCCTCATGGGTACTAGTCTGGTTCTTAACCCACTAAGCCACAATGGGAACTCCTCAAGTTAATTTTCATATGTGATATGAGGGTTTTTTTTTTTTTGTTAGATGTCAGTTTTTTAGCAATGTTTCTTTGAGATCTTTTCATATCAGTACATAAAGAATTTCTTTATTCATTTTAAAGCCAAATTCCTACTCTAATGGAGCTTATATTCCTGCTTTAATGGAGCTTATAGTTGCAGGAAGATAGACAATAAAACATATTGTATGTAAAATGCTGATATAGAAAGGAAAATGATGAGTGTGGGTGGGAAGGACGCTTATAATTTCAAATAGAATGGTTAACTGGGTTTCACTGAGAAGTTGACATTTTAATAAAGACTGAAAGAGGGTAAGTGTCTGGGTAAAGCACTGGGTAGGGAGAACAGATGCATAAAAACTCAGGCAAAGGGAACACTAATTTAAAAAGAAAAAAAAAAAAAACAGAGAGGGCCTATCATATTTTAGAAACAGTAAGGAGGCCCCCGTGGCTGGAATAAAGTGAATGAAGGGAATAACTGAAAAATGACATTAAGAGATAAGAGGTATGTGTGTTGTAGGCTGTTACGAGAACTAGGGCTTTTCCTCTGAGAAGCTACCAGAGAGTTTGGAGGAGTGACATGATCTAGCTTCTATTTGAAAGGATCCCACTGATTGCAGTGTTCAGAACAGACTATAGAGGGCAAGGGTAGAGACAAAGACCAAGTAGGAGGCGACTGCAGTAATTCACTAAGAAATGGTAGTGGTTTCGACCAGGGTGTTAACAATGAGGTTAGTGATAAATGGCTTTGCTTTATTGGCTGGATGGGGCGTGGTGGGGATAGTGAGGGTGCTATGAGAGCAAGAGAGGGATTAAGGATCACTTCAAGATTTGGGGCCTGAGCATCTAGAAGAAAGGATTTTTTTTTTTTTTTTTAGTACTCCTTTACTAACCAACAGCAAACATTTTAATCTTTGCCAGACTGGTGGTCGAAAAAATGGTATCTAGTGTCATTTTTCCTCTGTATTTTCATTGTGGAAATTGTCAAACATACGAAAAATTGGAAGAATAGTACCCATTTCATACTGATTTAAACAAACTATTTATGAGCTCATGAGCTGTGTGCTGTGGTGTAGGTCGCAAACTTGGCTTGGATCCCGCATTGCTGTGGCTGTGGCATGGGTCAGCAGCTGCAGCTCAAATAATTGGCTATCCAGAGATATCACTGGTTTCAGGTTTTGTTTGACTCAGTAGTTTAACCATATCAAGAATTTAGGGCATAGGGGGAGAAGGGGGGAGGGAGGGAGAGGGAGAGGGAGAGAGAGAATGGCCCCCTCATACACTCTCTAAGAAAATAAACATTTTATTTGCCAAAGCAAATATGTCTCTTTATCTGAAATTGGGCTATATACCCACTCCAGAAAAAACACCTGTGGCCAAGGGATTGGATTTTGCCTAATACCTTTGGTCTGGCTTGTATGTCCCACTCCTGGAGCCAGGGTGGAGTCAGAATCTTCAAGTACACATGGCCTGTCCATGGGGGCGGGGTGCCCACAGTCAAATCACAATGGATACCAAGAGAAGGCGATCAGTATCCTCCCCATGCCTCTGTCCCAAGTACTATGGGCCTTTTAAACTTTGCCATATAGCACCCCGTCTCCCCAGCTGGAATCTCTGAAGAGTGGCCTTTCTCTGAAAGGCCTGTGGCACTGATTTCCTGCATTTGTCAAATTTTCAGTCTTATGTTTTAATTCACTTCCTATGGTTGCTGTCATCTTTTTGCACTGCTATGCCATCATTTCTCTAGGTACTGCTACACATGACTCTAGTTTTATCAGACTTTACTGAAGGTTTGGGGACGTGGAGAGGATTATAACATAGCACAGAACTCAACACTGAACCCTAGATGTCAGTGTTACTATCTGAATTTCCCTGGCCACCTTGTCTTTGGGGCTGGTGTCTGCAAATTGATACTTCTCCCTTCAAAAAGTGGTGCCTAACTGCCTTACCCTTGAATGTGGACTAGGAGTTAGTGACTCACTTTTAACAAATAATATGTTCAACAGATAATATGTGACAGAAGTGAAAATAGGTGATATCTGAAACTAGGACATAAAAAGAATAAAGATTCTACCTGGCGCTCACATACATTCTTTCTTGCAGATCCCTCTGGGATAAGCTAGCTGACATGTCATGAAGGTACTCAAGCAGCCCTGGGAAAGTCCTCGTGAGAAGGCACTGAGGTCACACCAATAAATAGCATCAACTTGCCAGCCATGCAAGTATGCCATATAACAGTGTATAATTTAGAGCCAGTTAAGATTTTAGATAACAAGGAGTTCCCATCGTGGCTCGGCAGTAACGAACCTTAACCATGGGATGCAGGTTTGATCCCTGGCCTTGCTCGGTGGGTTAAGGATCCGGCATTGCCATGAGCTGTGGTGTAGGTCGCAGACTTGGCTTGGATTCCGCATTGCTGTGGCTGTGGCAAGGGCCAGCAGCTGCAGCTCCGATAGGATCCCTGGCCTGGGAACGTCCATATGCCATGTGTGCGGCCCTAAAAAGACACACAAAAAAGACTTCAGATGACTAGAACCCCAGCTGACATATTAACTGCAACTTCATGAGAGACCCTGAGCCAAGCTGCTCCTAAATTTCTGACCCACAGAAACTGATAGAGATAATAATTTGTTTTGCGACTACAAACTATACAAGGAGTCTCGAGTGGGCCATTCTCTCCAGTCCCATCTGCCACCCCACCTTGCATGGGTCCCGTATCTTTCTTTTATTTCATGCTCTTTTTTTCTTTACCAGAGCTCCTCAAACTGAGTCTTTAGAGGGAATGCTCAAAATTCCTATATTTTATTTGGAGGGTAATTGGGGTCTTCTTGGTCTAAACCTCTCCTATCTAGACTAAGCCCAGGGGATCCCACTTTGCCTGACCAAACATACCCGTTATGGTCCCAAACCTAGATATTCTGTTTTCCTTTCAGGCCAGCTGGTCCCAGGTCCACTCAAACAGCTGCCAGCTTTTATTTATTTATCCTTTTTAGAGCCAAACCTGCAGCATATGAAGGTTCCCA
Organism: Catagonus wagneri; assembly: GCA_004024745.2. Lineage (NCBI taxonomy): Eukaryota > Metazoa > Chordata > Mammalia > Artiodactyla > Tayassuidae > Catagonus > Catagonus wagneri. Next base: position 29,724,476 of record PVHT021183705.1, on the reverse strand, counting down.
GGCTAGGGGTTGAATTGGAGCTGTAGCTTGGGCCTATGCCCCATTAGCAACGCCAGATGGGAGCTGCATCTTGTGGCAACATGGGATCCTTAACCCACTGAGCTTGGCCGGGGATCAAACCCGCATCTTCATGGATACTAGTCAGGTTCTTAACCTGCTAATCTATAGTGGGAACTCTCAAACATCTGCCAGCCTTTAAAACAATTATTAATTATTGTTATTAAACAATTATTCTTGGAGTTCCCTTGTGGCTCAGCAGATTAAGGATTCAGTGTTGTCACTGCTGCATCTCAGGTTACTGCTGTGGCATGGGTTTGATCCCTGGCCCCAGAACTTCCTCATGCTGCAGGCACAGCATGCCAAAAAAAAAAAAAAAATTCTTGCCCTAAGAGAAATATGCATGAGCCAAATACTACAAGAGCTTAGATGCACCTAAGCTGACTGGGGGAGCTCATAGAGAAAAGGTGACATTTGAGCTGAGTTCTGAAAGATAAGTTGGAGTTCATTTGGTAGAGAAGTGAACAAAAGTCATTTATGTAGAGGTAATAACAAGTACAGAGGCTTAGAAAAGGCCTAATTCGGAGAACTATAAATATGTCAGGGTTGTGTATGAGAATACTTGTTAAAGAGCTTGGACTATGTCGGGGACTAGATCATATCAGGCGTGTGAACCACGTGAATCACGTAGGAGACCACAGCTAATCCCCTGATTCAACTACTTAAAAATGAGAACAATAATGAATTCAGTATCTCAGATAATAAGTCCATAAGGAGAGCTACTCCTGTGTTTGTTAACGTCACAGCTTAATGATGTTTCCGAGAACCCAGGTTTTTCTATTTCTCTTTGTTATTCCCAAGCTTGTCTGCCCCCTTCTACATGGTTGTGTGATGGCTACAGAAGCTCCAGGTACCCTTAGGATTACTTCTGGAGGTAGAAAAGGGGCCTTTTCTTCTCTCTCATCATGTAAACTTTTTATTGACATACTCCTTTTAAGATATAGAAAATCTCTCCCAGAAATGTTTTCCCTCCCCCTCCCATGCCTCCCAACAGCTGACTTCCCTTCAGTATCATTGGCTAGAATTGCATCATATGACTGGGCTCAATATTTGATAAGGGAATAGGACACCATGATTGACTTAGACAAGTCACAGTTTACTCCCTAGGTCTGAGGTGGGAGCCTAGCACTATTTTTTTTTTTTTCGGTCTTTTTGCCTTATCTAGTGCCGCACCCACAGCATATGGAGGTTCCCAGGCTAGGGGTCTAACAGGAGCTGTAGCTGCTGGCCTTGGCCACAGCCACAGCAACGTGGGATCCGAGCTGCGTCTGCAACCTATACCACAGCTCATGGCACCGCCGGATCCTTAACCTACTTAGCAAGGCCAGGGATCGAGCCCGCAACCTCTTGGTTTCTAGTTGGATTCGTTAACCACTGAGCCACGATGGGAACTCCCAAGCCTAGCACTATTTATGCACATGGCCAAGCATAGATGTGTGGTTATTAGAATAAAATTGGGGTTCGGCTAACAAGGAGGAAGAGAGATTGTTGGCTTTGGGGGCAGGCAGTCAGCTGAATCTGCCACACCATGCCAAGCAAATTGGACTACATCCCACTGGGTTGGGAAACCACAGAAGGATTTTAAAACAAGAAATAGCACGATGACGATAATGATGACAATGATGAGTGTCTTTTTAGGGCCACACCCATGGCATATGGAAATTCCTAGGCTAGGAGTCAAATTGGGAGCTGTAGCTAGCTGCCAGTCTACGCTACAGCAACAGCAACGCCAGATCCGAGCTTTGTCTGTGACATACACCATAGCTCACGGCAACACTGGATCTTTAACCCACTGAGGAAGGCCAGGGCTTGAACCCAAGTCCTCACGGATACTAGTTGGATTCATTACCACTGAGACACAACAGGAACTCCAGAAATAGCAGGATTATATTTCACAATGTCAGAACAGAGAGGTACTCAAGAGGGTCACGAGTCTGGAGGCAGGGCGACCAGTTAGAAAATTTTGTCAGAAGATAGAGAGGATTTTAGGCATTTGAATTAAGAATACCTAGTGATTAATTGGGTGGAATGGGAAAAGGAAGTAGAAGGAATCGATTCAAGAATGACTTGCAGATTTCTGCTTGGGTGAATCACAGGGTATTTCGTCAAAATTGAGAACATGAATGGAGGAGGTTTGAGTGGATAAAGTGAAAATGGAGAGACAGTGAGTTTGGTCTTGAACAGTGAGGTACTTACAGGACACATGAAGAAAGATCAGTAAACTTGGAAGAGAGAGTAAAGACCACACTAAATTCCATTACAGGTGGGGCAGGATGGAGTGTGGAATAAAGGAGAATTAATGAAAAACAAAACAGTGCAGACAACTGACACCTAGTGTGGGACTGTTTGATTTTGCTCAGGGCTGGGTAAAGTCATGGACTTCTTGAGAAAACTGCAAGTGTAATTGTAGACAAGCCTTTAAAAAGCAGTTAAAATCTGTTTTGAAATATGGATTTCTGTAATTTGTTTCAACATGTTGAATTACAGCAAATGAGATGGAGAAATGATCTCAACCCATTTTTTCGGACTTCTGACTGGAAACCTCAGAACTCAGACCTGTAAGCTGTTAATCAGATAAGCCCTGCAGGCTTTTGTAAAGAATTGTGCTTTACAAATTCCTTAGGGCCTATGAACTTACTGGAGGAAGTACTGTCCAAACTGGATGGACAAAGAAAGTATAATGAGAAAGTGTTGGGATTAAAATACAGGTTTTTTTTTTTTTCAGTTTTATAGCAATCATTATGAATAGTAAATCAGATGTTTCAATGCACCTTCATGTTCTAAGTTAATATAGTTCATGGCCTTTATGAATTAAGCAGTGTTTAAAATATAAATAGCAATTTTATTTCCACTTAAAACCACTCTTTTAGTAGAACATACATAGATTTGACATAGATTAGACATAGAGCTGCACAATTGGCAGTCAACTTAAAGAATTAAAAAAAAAAAAAGTCTAGGAAGTTCCTCTTGTGGCTCAATGGGCTATGAACCCAACTAGTATCTGTGAGGATGCCATTTCGATCCCTGGCCTCACTCAGTGGATTAAGCATCCAGCGTTGCTCTGAGCTGTGGTGTAGGTCACAGATCCGGCTTGGATCCTTCATTGCTGTGGCTGTGGTGTAGGCCAGCAGCTGCAGCTCCCATTTGACCCCTAGCCTGTTAACTTCCATATGCTGTAGGTGTGGCCTTAAAAACAAGAAGAAAAAAAAGAAAAAAAAAAAAAACTAAAGGATTTGTTGGATTTTTTCCATGTCTGCCTTGTCTCAGGCACTGAACTGAGCTCTAGAATAATAATAACACCTGATATTTGTATATTTTTGTGGTTAATCCTAACTTTATACGACTATTCTAAATATGGTTTCTGAGGGCCTGGATAAAATATAACAAAGTAGAGTAGGGATTGAGGGACAAATAAGAAATTTGAGAATTTAAGGAGAAAAGCAAGTTAGGAAAACCAATCCTTAGGTCGAGTGGTAAGGTGGGGGCAAGCTGGTCTGGTAGAGGCAGTGAAGGATATTCAAGGCAGGTGGAGGGAGCGGGTGGAGGAGGCAGAATGAGCAAAGCCTAGGAGGGCAGAAACCATAGAGATGCGTTTCTGGAACAAAATAAGGGATGTGAGGAGCAGCAGAAGATGCTGGCTGCATGGGGAGGTCATGGACATCATGTGTACCACATTTGTGCGGACTTGGGCTTTATCATGCCCAACCGGCTCCCTCCTGGAGAGAGGTGGCTGTTTTACAATAAGGTAGAAAAACAAGATTCAGCATACATTACCTTTGTGTGTATTACTGTAAGGTCCGGGAGGGCAGGGACAGAGCCGTTCATAATGTCTGGCTCACAGTAGACATAAAATGAATGGTGAATGAATGGATTTTAAGCTCTTCGGTGTAGTCGTCATTGTCCTCAGTTTATGGTTTGTTTGTTTTTTTCTCACGGGATAAGACAGAGAATCCCGGGCATCGGTTTGAAGGACTGTAGGGGGTTGAGGTGGGAAAACTACCATTCAGGCGGGCATGGTTTGTGGACACAAAACCAATTGTGTAGGCATGGATCAACTTCGGTTGCGGACACCCCGAGACCCAGCCACCCGAGCCACTCTGTCCTGGAAACGGCCGCAGAGAAAGCATCCGGCGGAAAGCCTCCGGCAGAGAACTCGCGCCACCGAGAGGGCAGCGGCCGCTGAGCACCCTGGCCATATAGACCAGCTCACCTGTGAGCCCACCGCCGGCCCGTCCAGGCGGAGCCAGGCAGGGTGCCTTTCCGGATTGGACGTGCGCGAAATCCCGGGGTGGGCATTAAGGCCGAGCGCTCTAGGGGATTGGTCACTGGCGGACGGACGTGCGACCGAAGGAGCTGGTTTGCCCGTGGCTCCGGCTGGGTGGAGGGCGGGCACTTTTCGGCGGGTCCCCTGTCAGTCATTGGCTCATTGCGGTTTCCTTGGGGACGTGGCGCCGCAGGCGGCCCAGGCCTCCTTCCGGCTGGGTTAGAGGCCCGGGGAACAACTCTTGGACCCTGCAGAGCAGAGCTGAGGGAGGCGGCGGGCCTTTCGACCGTGAGTGTGAGCGTGAGAAGACTGCGGGGCCGGGAGGGGAAGCGGGGACCTCCATCCCCGCCACCTGAGGACGGAGGGTTCCTCGAGGATGCCGCTGGCCCTCTAGAACGCCCTGCTCCCAGGAAGCCCGGGTAGGGTCCCCTCGGTCCCAGGAACGAGAGCCGACGGATGTGGAGTGGGAGTCGGGAGAGTGCGTGGGCGTCTTGGGTTTCTCGTGGTGGGGGTTGGGGTCTAGTGTCATGGACACTGCTGGAGGTGAGCCTGAAACCCAGCCGACTCTTTATACAGCCTGCAGACCTAGGAAATGCCTGGGACGAAGAGACCACCTTCTCAAGGCAAAAAGAAAAGGAGGTGACAGGCATTGAGACCACTAAAGGGAACCCATGGCTAGGTAAGGCTGCACACTTTATCCTCAGGTGGGAGCCAAGTGGGGCTGGCAGGCAAGTAGAGGGGTATTGGGAGGTTGTTACAAGCGCGGTTTGCTCTAGGGCTGTATCTGGACCTTGCAGTCTGGTCAGGGATGCAAAGAAGATCTAAGATGCATTCTTTTGAAGACAGATAAAACAGTAGTTTACCGTCCTAGCCCAAGAGTGATAGGGTGAGTGTTTGCTCAGCCCTGAAAAGTGCTAGATTGTAAGTTTCTTTCAAATTTCCGCTTGAGTGAGGCTAGGTGCCTCCTGAGGAGGTTAAACAGACAAACGAAATATTTCTAATGAACTTTGAAAACAGATTGAGGTCCTCTTTAATCAGTATGGAAAATGGGATTTCGCATGTGGCGCAGCGGAAATGAATTCGACTAGGAACCATGAGATTGTGGGTTCGATCCCTGGCCTCGCTCAGTGGGTTAAGGATCCGGCATTGCGGTGAGCTGTGGTGTAGGTCACAGACGCGGCTCGGATCTGGTGTGGCTGTGGTGTAGGCCAGCAGCTGTAGCTCCCATTGGACCCCTAGCTTGGGAACCTCTATATGCCGTGGGTGTGGCCCTAAAAAGCAAAAAAGTAAATAAGTAAATTAAAAAAATATATATATATACATATATCAAGTGAACTTTACAGTTGAATACACTTCTTGATACATTATAATACCCTGAAGCTTCTGTGAATCAACGTGTATCAAATGAGACAGATGTCAAATAGAGTTAAGTGAAGAAAGATGCAGAATCGTAGATATGGTGTAAAACCAGGGGAATGGACTTTTTTTTACCATGTACAATATGTATTTATGCTGTGTATACGTAAAATATCCTTGGGTAACAGTTGCCTCTGAGAGGGAAATTGTGGGGCCAGGGCACAAGACTCACTTTCTGTCAGCTCACTTTTAAACTGTTAGATTTTTTTTTTTTTTTACCATGTGCATGTATTACCTATTGAGATTTTTTTTAATCAATTAAATAAATTTCCTGACCAGTTTTTTTGACAGAATTCTTGGTGGGGATGTTGCAGTTTGCTCTGATTCTTCATTTTTATGAGGTCGTACAGGAAGATGGAGGATCTTTTCATTAATGTAAAGTTAGTTCTTGGAATTGTACTTCTAAATGCAGACTTTGAAAAAACAGCAAAGAAGGCTTTTAAAATTTGTATAGTAGAAGCACCATGAACCATATAGGTCCTTTTCTAAAATTTGAAACTAAACAAACATTAAGACTTAGGGTGGCATAATTTTTTGCCTTTATATAGGAAAGGCTTTATTTTTAAATTTATTTTTTATTTTATAACGGCCACACCTGCAGCTTATGGAAGTTGCCAAACTGGGGACTGAATATGAGCCACAGCTGCGTTTGTCTCGGCCGCAACTCCAGATCCTTTTAGCCCACTGGGCTGGAAACTGAACCCGTATCTCCACAGGGACCCGAGCCACTGCAGTCAGATTCTTAACCCACTGTGCCACAGTGGGAACTCCAGGAAGGGCTTTAATGCAGCTTGAAAACCATTTTTTAGTACTAAGTTGTGGAGACTTTTCTTACTAATGTTTATTTCATTTCAGGATCAGTTTTTCCTACCTCTGCCCAGCCTCCTGGTACTTCACTGTGCCCACAGTGAGCCCGTTTCCCCGTCAGCGGGTGGCATTTCTAGGACTCTTCTTCATATCCTGTCTCCTTTTACTTATGTTAATCATGGACTTTCGACACTGGGGTGCTTCCCTACCACGAGATAGGCAATATGAAAGGTGAGTCAGCTTTACATTGCCTTTATCAGCCTTGGTGCTAAAGTCATAAATATTTCGATAAGCTGTTTGATACACTACTACCTTTGACTCTTTTGGGAAATACTGCACTTTTGTTAGTAAAACTGCATGCCACTTATTATAAAGAAGATCTTAAGCCCCATTTTGGCAGTGTTCAGTTTTGACTCAGGAACGCTATTGCTGCATTTTAACCATGAAAGGCATCTTTCTATTTTCCTGTTTTAGTGGGCTGACATGCTGGGTACCTAAATATTTAGGATTGTTATGTACTCTTGATGAATTGACTCTTTTATCATTATTTATTTTTAAAATTTATTTATTTATTGGCCGTACCAGCAACATGCAGAAGTTCCTGGGCCCAGGGATCAAACCCCAGCCACAGTATTGACAAAGTCGAATCCTTAACTGCTAGGCCACCGAAAAACTCCCCTTAAATCATTATTAAATAACTGTTTATCTTTGATTACATTCTTTGCTCTGAAATCTACTAGTCTGATATGAATTAGCAACTTTTTTCTTTTGATTAGTGTTAGCATGATAGATATTTTTCCATCCTTTTAGTTTTAACCTATTTGTGTCTTTGTATTCTCCCACTTTGCCTTTGGTGTCTCCAGTGACACATACTGAGCTGTGTGACATTTTCTCACAGTTCACTAATGCTCTATTCATTTTTTTTCAGTCTTTTTCTCTCTGTGTGTTTTTTTTTTCTGGATATTTTGTATGGCTGTGCCTTCCAGTTCATTACTGTTTTCTTCTGTAGAGTCTAACCTACTGTTAGTTCAATGAGAGCTAAATACCTTTTTTCACAGAACATACATTTGAATTGTTTGATATAGTTCTAATGCCTTACCATTATAACTATATCAAATAATAGTTCTAATGCATAGAAGAGCTAGATTCCTTTATAACAGTGATTCATTTTGCTATTTTTTAAAGATTAGTTTCTGATTAAGCTACAAAATGAAATGATGATGCATTGTGTTCATCATCTTTAACATGATTTTTCCTTTACTGCTTACCAGAAAGTATCAGGAGGCTTTGGGCTGCAAGTAAAAGTCAAACTGACTTAAATAATAAGACAGGTTATTGACTCACATAACAAGAAGTCCAGGGGTAGAGAGATCACGAGTTCAACATCGGCTGTCAGGATAGGAGCCTCCTCTAAGTTGCCCACATTGTCAGCTCACTGAATGTTTGCATAATAGCAGCTAGTAGCAGCCAGGGCTACAGGTATCCTCACTCATGTTCTGCAGGAGAGAAGCAGCATTTCCATGCTCTCTTATAAGAAAGAAGACTCTTCCTGGAAACTTCCAGCAACCCTATTCTTGAATCTTTTTTGTTCAGAATTGGGATACATGCTCTTTTCTTTTAATATTTCCGGGTTATTCTGTCCCCAGAATTTCTCACTTCCTATTCACGTTGGTCATTTATTGATTCATTTGACAGACATTTACTGAACAGTCACTATGTGCTGGTTGATAATAGGAACCAATTCATGAAGACTTTGGTACTTTTTCTCAAGAAGTTTATATTTTAAAACTTTCCTCCTCCAGCAGCACAGTTCCTTTGTATTTTTCTCTCTTCTTTTCCAAAGAAGAAACACTTGTTTAGATGACTTGTTTAGATGGCAGTTGTAAACAACTGGTCTTAAGTCTGTTAGTGTTGGCTGAATCCATAATTTGAGTTTTTAAAATGCTAATTGACCTGGCTATTGCATAGAGTGCTGCAATGAATACTGGAGTACAGGTGTCTTTTCGGGTCATGGTGTCTGCTGGATAGATGCCCAGGAGTGGGATTGCTGGATCAAATGGTAATTCTATTTTGAGTTTTCTGAGGAATCTCCATACTGTTTTCCACAGTGGCTGCACCAATTTGCATTCCCACCAACAGTGTAATAGGGTTCC
>PVHT021183705.1:29697710-29714779 GCA_004024745.2 Catagonus wagneri | reverse complement strand
CGCTTACATGTGGAAACTAAAAGACACAATGAACCTTCTTACAGAACAGACAATGACTCACAGACTTTGGAAAACCTTGGTTTTTCAAATAAGACAATCTGGGGGGGTGGGGGGATGCACTGGGGGTTTGGGATACAAAATCTGTAAAATTGACTTGTGATGATTTATGCACACCTATAATTGAAATAAAATCCAAAAAAAAACCAAAAATAAAATAAGTTAAAAAAAATAAATAAATATAGGAAAAAAAATGCTAATTGAGATTTTCTTGACATACTTGAGCACAGTTTCCCAGTGGAACATAGCATGGTCTAATTATGGAATTCTATGTAGGATAATATGGCTAGAGGAAAGACTACTAGGCAGTGAGTGGTGAGCTTTATAGCTGGAGAGGTAGATTGGGTTGGACCTGTTAAGCCATTTTAGGGGGTTTAGACATTATTGTAAGGGCAGGGGGAAGGCTTTGAAAGGGCTTTGAAGAGTGATGTGATCAGAACTGCTTTTTAAAGGAAGATCACTTTGGTGGCCTTGTGGAGAATGAATTGGAATACTCCAAGAGAAAGATGCTGGTGACCTAAACTTGAGTGGCAACAATGATGATGGAGAGAAGTAAGTGCGTTTGAGGGATGCGCTGGAGGTAGAGCAATCTGATCGTTCTTACTACCACTAAACACAAGTGGCCAGATCTAGTAAATACTTATGTTGAATTAATCGAAACAAGTTAGCCACAGAGCTAAGGAACACACAGACTGTGCCTGCGTAGTGACCTTAACAAAGCCCTTACACCCTGTAATGCTCTGGCTGAGAGGCCAGCACTCATATAGCCTAGAGCTCCTTGTTCTTTAATGAAATAGGTTATGTGCATATGGTCACAAATAATCTTCTGTCATTAAAATTCACTCACTGCTTTGATGAGTCATTTAGGAAGCAAGCATTTGTTGAGAGCTTGCTGTGTGCATGACACCATGCTAGGCACCAGGGTACAAAGATGAATAAAACGTGGCCCCTGAACTCATGGAGTTTGTAATCTAGATAGGGAGGCAAATGTGAAGGAATAATTGTTTCCCTATGAGATAATAGTTTAACTATGTAGATTCAGGAACAAAGAATCAGAAACTGTACATGGTCAAGAATCAGGAACAAAGTGACAAATCAGAAGCTGATCAGAATAGGCTCATACGTAACCAAATTTGATATCACTAAGTTCATGTACTAAAGGCTTATGTTCTCCTGATAAGATAAGCTGTCATTGAAGATCCTGTTGTGGTTCAATGGTTAACGAATCCGACTAGGAACCATGAGGTTGCGGGTTCGATCCCTGGCCTCGCTCAGTGGGTTAAGGATCCGGCATTGCCGTGAGCTGTGGTGTTGCTGTGGCTGTGGCGAAGGCCGGCGGCTACAGCTCCTGTTAGACCCCTAGCCTGGGAACCTCCATATGCTGCGGGTGCAGCTCTAGATAAGGCAAAAAGAAAAAAAAAAGATAGGCTCTCACATAGAGCTTCTTTGCATTTATTTTACGTACTGTTCTAATTAGCTTGGTTCTCTCTTGTCTAAAACAGCACATAAGAGCAAGTTCAAATCGTGGTTGTGGGAAGGGTGTGGTGGTCATTAGACGTGGGCACACTGATGACAGTAATTAATAACGTGCTGGCATCTTGACAGTGAGGCAGGAGGGAGGAAATTTATTAAAAGTAGACTCAGTAGGAGTTCCCTTGTGGTATAGCAGGTTAAGGATCCGGCATTGTCACTGCACCAGGTTGGATTGTTGCTGTGGCACAGGTCCAGTCCCTGGCCTCAGGAACTTCAGTATACTGCAGGTACAACTAGGGGGAAAAAAATGAAATGAAAAGAAAAACACCTAGGACTGCCTTATCTCCATTTAAAATTTTTCCTCCAGTAATTCCCTTTTTTTTTTTTTTTGTGGGAGCTGTTACTGTTTAGGCACAAGTAAGCACTAGCTAATGGTAAAATGATTAAGCAAATAATTAGGAATTGACGAAAACACCTATCACTCAAGTTCAGCACCTTATATAAATTAGGACATGTTCTTCTGGTTGTGATTTTTTATTTATTTGTATATTTACTTACTTTTTAGGGCTGCACCCATGGCATATGGAGGTTCCCAGGCCAGGGGTCTAATTGGAGCTACAGCTGCTGGTGTATGCCACAACCACAGCAGTGCAGAATCCGAGCTGCTTCTGCAATCTCCGCCACAGCTCATGGCAGTGCCGGATTCTTACCTCACTGAGCAAGGCCAGGAATCGAACCTGCAACCTTATGGTTCCTAGTTGGATTCGCTTCTGTTGCACCACAATGGGAACTCCTTGTTGTAATTTTTTATTGCATACGTTATAGTATTTTTTCCAACTTAAATTGTTCCTAATTCATATGAAATTGTATCAGTATTTTATATTGAAAAAAATATTTTAATTTTAATTTTTTTCAGCCGTTGGTGGAATCTAGCATATCACTTCTGAGGTGATATGGCCCAGGATTTTAGAAGCCTTCATGAGGATTTTCTCTCAGTTTCAAAACTGAAGAGTTGTATTTCAAACACATATCAGCATTGTTTGAAGGAGAAAGCAGGAGGTTTGCATCAGAACTAGAATTTAGGAAAAGGTAAATTTAGAGATTGAGGGGTATCAGGATAGAATCCAGAACTTTTTTTTTTTTTTTGGCCATGCCCATGGCATGCAAAAGTTCCCTGGCCAGGGATTGAACCCATGCCACAGCAGTAGCCAGAGCTACAGCAGTGATAACACTGGATCCTTGACTTGCAGAGCCACCAGGAAACTCCCAGAATGTTTTTTTTTTAATTTATTTTTCAAAAATAAATTTTATTTTTGTTTTTTTTGGCCAAGGTGTGCAGCAGTTTGATGCAGAGTCTCAGTTATGAATTTTATTTTTGTTTTTCTTGGCCAAGGTGTGCAGCAGTTTGATGCAGAGTCTCAGTTCCCAGACAAGGGGTTGAACCCGGACCGAAGCAGTGAAAGCACCAAATCCTAACTACTAGACCACCAGGGAACTCTCTAAAAATTTTTTTTAAGAACAGTTTTAGGTTCACAGCTAAATTGGGCAGAAAGCACAGAGAGGTTTCCCATATACCCCTTGCCCGCCTAACCCCATGACATGCATAGCAAAGCTATTTTTAAGAATAATTTTGTTAGATGTGTTTTAATCTAGCATGTGCCATATAAGATGTGCTTCAGGAATATTGTCAGACTTAATTCATATTTTGCATCCATTTATTCATCTAGTCACTTATTCAACAAATATTGTCTATACAGTGGTATCTAATAGGGTAGCCACTACCCACTGTGGCTATTTAAATTGAAATTAGTTGAAATTAAACTAAAAATTCATTTCCTTATTTGCACTAGTTGCATTTCAAGTGTTCATTGGCCACATATGGCAAGTAGCTATCCTATTGGATAGTGCAAATAGGGAATATTTCCATTATGTCAGAAAGTTCCACTGGAAAGTGCTAGCCCTGGATGCTGGGTAAAGCGTTAAAATTCATTAATTTTTAGTATAGGGGTACTTCTAGGACACATACATACATGTAGTGCAAGGCAAACAGTAAATTTTTCTTACTTAAATGTTCTGCATATTCAGTACATTTCTTTTTCACCTTAATGTTTAATATTGTTCACTTTTTGGTAGCACTGCTACAGTCTTCGTTAACAGGGAAATTTTTGTCTGATTGACTTGCTGTTCTAAAGAATGTCTTTGGTAGCTGTTGACAAGTGGTGCCTTCATGTTCCTTTGCCATCTGGAAATAACTGTGAATGAGAGCATCTGTGTCAGCAATCACCTTGATACTGGCCTGTCTTAGGAGTTTTAATTCTGTTTCAAGCAAGTCAAAACAAGGCATCAGTTATGTATGGTTAGAATAAAAATGGTAAACTAGGATATATAGGTGAAGTTAAGGGTTCTTATGTACAGTGGAACAATTCAGAGGTTTCGCTGGTGAAATTGAAGACATTTATTTGTGTTTATTAATTTATTCATTTAGTTGTCCTTACTGGTATTTATAAGCAGAGCTTTAAATTATAAATGTTTCTGACTGCTCTGTGTAATCTTGTTCGGAGATAAGCGGTAACCATACAAGATATTTTTCTGGGCATGTATAACTGTCATCAGTCATGCACAGCTACTCTGGCTATAATGTCATTATATTTGGCTTTGAGCCTTGAATGAAGTTGGAATATGATGACATTCAGCAAAGAGCTGGTAGCTCCATGCTGATGGGGGCCACTTTAATGGACTTTCGGTGTATTACTGAATTCTGCTTGAACTCTAGAGGTGATATAATTAGTGTTGATTTTGTAAGCTAGGCAATGGTTTGGTCAGTTATTGCTCTAATGCTATTATGTCTTTAGGATAATGGCAGTGAAAAGCCAGTGTCTTCCAATTCTACCTTGGGTGATGTATATGTGGATATGTTTCTTTTCACTGACTAAGCAGTGACCAGAAGGAAATTGTGTCTCAAATAGAGAGGGTATGTGTGTGTGAGGTGAGGGTGAGTGCGTGTGATGGTGAATCACATCTCTCATGGGATGGGGGATGGGAGGGGTTCCAAAGCTTTGGAACTTTTCTCTTGGGCTTTAGGTCCTCTTTAGGGATTGACTTAATGCAGTATCAGCAAAACAGAAGTGTCCAGCAGTGCAAGAAATTGACCGTGATGGCTAAGGTAAATAACAGGTGAAAACATACAAGAAAGGACCAGTGATCCATCCATGCTGGGAGCCTTCAGGTGGTTGAAAACTGTAAGAGGCCTTTCTGGATGATAAGAGGTTAGAATTCCACAAAGAAGTGACACTATCACTTCCCAAGGGGAAAAATTGTTCTTCAGTTATTCATTTATATGCAAGATGAGAAATATGAAGACTTTCTGCTGCCTGCAGCAACTGATCTAAGAGTCACAAGGGGAGTATAACATAAATGCCATTTGGTCCTTTCTTCCTTGCATTCAAGTATCAGCTGGCTTTTTTTCTGCCAGTGTACACGTAGAGACTGCTAAGAGAAGAGAAAGCAAAGTTGAGTTATGTCAAATTAGAGATGTAAAGTTGCTTGTCTTGATAGGAACCAAATAGGATGCTTTGGAAAGCCATTGAGATTTTCTAAAAAAAGAGACCAATTATTTTGAGTCTAGCTATACAAAGACACAGAGGAGTTATTAACAAACAGATAGCTTCATATTGTGAGCTCTAGGACCAGACGAATCTTTATTGGTTGATACATATCAGAGAAATGTGAGGAACATTGTGAGGGCAATATCGAGGTGTGCAGATAAAGTACTACTCTTGAGGACCTGTTAGTCTAAATGGAGAGGTGGAGTAAATGAATATGAAAGAAGTCATAGGGCTCATATTGAAATATAAGCAAACTGCTTAAAGAGAATAATGACACTCCACTTTTTAGAACAGAAGGAGGAGGCCTCTTCAGATCATCGTGGATATTAAAAGAGTCAGTTGTTTTTTGCTTTTTAGGGCTGCATCTGTGGCATATGGAAGTTCCAGGCTAGGAGTCAAATCTGAGCTACAGCTGCTGGCCTAAGCCACAGCCAGAGCAACCTGGGATCTGAGCCGTGTCTGCGACCTGCACCACAGCTCATGGCAATGCCGGATCCTTAACCCAGGGAGCGAGGCCAGGGATTGAACCCCCAATCCTCATGAATCCTAGTTAGGTCTGTTAACCGCTGAGCTGCAAAGGGAGCTCCCAAGAGTCAGCATTGTTGAGTGGAGGCTTCTTAAGAACTGGGAAGCAATGTCAAAGAAGGGAAAGGGGAAGAAACAGAGAATCAGATGGATGTTAGAAAGGTCACATTAGAGTAATGGTTCTCAAAGTGTTTACTGACTCTTTCAGCGGGTCTGTGAAGCCAAAACTATTTTCATAATACTAAGATGTTGCTTGCCCTTTTAAAAATGAGTTAAAAAATAACACAAGTTATCACCTTTACCATTTTTAAGTGTATAGTTAAGTAGTGTTAAGTAAATTCACATTGTTATGTAACCAATGTCCAGAACTTTTTCATTCAGTAAATCGAAAATTCTGTGCCGATTAGACAGCAACCCCTAATTTTTTCCGCTCTCCCCAGTCCTTAACAACCACTATTCTACTTTCTTTTTCTATGAATTTTCTTACTTTACATACCTCGTGTAAGTGGAATTATATACTATTTGTCTTTTGTGACTGGCTTATTTCATTTAGCTTGATGTCTTCAAAGTTCATCCATGCCGTAGCATATGACAGAATTTCCTTCTTTTTTTGAAGGCTGAATCATATTCCGTTGTATGTATATACCACATTTTGTTTACCCATTCATCTGACATGGACATTCAGGTTGCTTCTGCCTCTTGGCAGTAGTAATATTATTTGCCCTTTTCACTGAATTTACATTTACATTGATGCAAAACCAATAGTGGTGAAAACTGCTGGTCCTTTAGCACAAATCAAGACAGAGCACTACATTGTCCTAGTAGTTATGGTAGTCTTCATAGTCACCTGGTTCAATAGGAAGATATTCTTGGTTCCACTAAGAATATCTTTTTAGGAGTTCCCTTCGTGGCTCAGTGGTTAACGAATCCGACTAAGAACCATGAGGTTGCGGGTTCAATCCCTGGCCTCGCTCAGTGGGTTAAGGATCCGGCGTTGCCGTGAGCTGTGGTGTAGGTTGCAGACGCGGCTCGGATCCCGCGTTGCTGTGGCTGTGGCGAAGGCCGGCAGCTACAGCTCCTGTTAGACCCTTAGCCTGGGAACCTCCATATGCCGCGGGTGCGGCTCTACATAAAAGGCAAAAAGACAAAAAAAAAAAAAAAGGAATATCTTTTTAATATTCCGTGTGGCAAAATAGGAAATAGGTATTAAGCACTTCTGTTACATACTTAAGTTTTCCTTAAGAGGAAAAGCACCTAGGTAGTGATTTGAGCTGTGAGCTGAACCCATCTGCTTTTATCATGGAATACTATTTGCACTTGAAAGAATAACTGTCAGAAAAACTGTGGATTTCAGACCTGGGTATTTCTTTTCTGTTTTTTCTTGTCTTTTTAGGGCCACACTCACAACATGTGCAAGTTCCCAGGCTAGGGGTTGAATTGGAGCTGCGGCTGCCGGTCTACACCACAGCCACAGCAACGCAGGATCTGAGCCACGTCTGTTACCTACTCATTTTAATGCTGGATCCTTAACCTGCTGAGTGAGGTCAGGGATTGAACCTGCATCCTCACGGTTGGTAGTCAGATTCATTAACTGCTGAGCTATGACAGGAACTCCACGTAGACATTTTCTTGAAAATGAATTAAGTAAAAACCTATCACTTTGAGGAGAACAACTGTCAGTATTTATTGCCAGAGATAAAATTTGAGCTTAAGTGAATATTAAAAGTTCAGAAAATTTGTATCTGCCACTGTGAATATGATGACTTCCCAATACTTAAAAGACATCCATCCATTTATTTAGGTATGTATTTTTATTGAAGTATAGTTGATTTACAGTGTCGCTTTAGTTTCTGGTGTACAGCAAAGTGATTCAGATGTGTGTGTGTATAGGTATACAGATATATATCAGTGATTCAGATACATATATTCTTTTGCATATGGTTTACTAAAGGATATTGAAGATAGTTTCCAGTGCTATACAGTTGGACCTTGTTTATTTTATATATAGTAATTTGTATCTGCTAATCCTAGTCTCCTAATTTATCCCTCCCCTACACACTTTCCCCTTTGGTAACTGTAAGTTTGTTTTCTATATCTGTGAATCTGCTTCATTTTCATAAATCAGTTCATTTGTGTTTTATTTTTATTATTATTACTAGTAGTAGTAGCAGTTTTTGTCTTTTGTCTTTTTAGGGCTGCACCCACGGCATATGGAGGTTCCCAGGCTAGGGGTTGAATTAGAGCTGTAGATGCCATTCTACACCACAGCCACAGCAATGCGGGATTCGAGCCGTGTCTGTGACCTACACCACAGCTCACAGTAGCGCTGGATCCTTAACCCACTGAGCAAGGCCAGGGATCAAGCCTGCATTCTCATGGATGCTAGTCAGATTCGTTTCCCCTGAGCCATGATGGGAATTCCCACGTGTTATATTTTAGATTCCACACATAAGGAGTTCTGTTGTGGCTCAGTGGTTAACGGATCCGACTAGGAACCATGAGGTCGCAGGTTCGATCCCTGGTATCGCAAAGTGGGTTAAGGATCCGGCGTTGCTGTGAGTTGTGGTGTAGGTTGCAGACACGGCTCGAATCCCGCGTTGCTGTGGTTGTGGCTTAGGCTGGCGGCTATAGCTCCTGTTAGACCCCTAGCCTGGGAACCTCCATACGCCACGAGTGCAGCCCTAGAAAAGGCAAAAAGACAAAAAAACAACACAAAACAAAACACACATAAGTGATACCATATGGTATTTGTCTTTCTCTGTCTGACTTCATTTTGTGATAATCTCTAGGTCTATCCATGTTGCTGCAAAGGGCATGATTTCAGTTCTTTTTTATTGCTGAGTAGTATTCTATTTAAAAGACTTTTTGGTGAGATTGGTAATTATGTTAATAAATGCGTGATTTTCGGTAGAATGAAATGTGTCAAAGTTGAAGATTTGCATAGCTTAATGAATCAGTATTTTCCAATTTGTGATGTAACAACATCATGCATGGGTAAAAGTAATTCAAAGTGAAGTATAGACCAGGGGATTTTTTTTTTTTTCTTTTTGCAGCCGCACCTGTGACATATGGAAGTTCCCAGGCTAGGGTTGAATCAGAGCTGCACCTGCAGGCCTATGCCACAGCCATGGTGACACCAGATCTGAGCCACATCTGTGACCTACACTGCAGTTGTGGCAATGCTGGATGCTTAACCCACTGTGTGAAGCCAAGCATTGAACCCACATCTTCATAGACACCATGTCAAGTTCTTAACCTGCTGAGCCACAACAGAAACTCCAGACCAGTGGATTTAAATGTTAGAATATGAAAAGTTCTTAGATAGAGTTTAGATGCCACATTGCAGCTAATCTTTAAGAAATGTCACTTGTTGAATTTTAGTGTAGTATCTAAGAAGAATTTCTATAATTATTTAAAAATGCTATTATTCTTCCCTTTTCCAAGAACAAGTTTATGTGAAACTGGCTTTTCTTCATATACTTCAATCAAAACAACTTATCCTAACGGATTAAATACAGGAGCGAATATGAGAACTAGCTGTTTTCTATTAATCCAAACACTATAAAGAGATTTGCTAAACTATAAAATATCAGTCTTTGAGTTCCCATCGTGGCTCAGCAGTAATGAACCTAACTAGTATCCATGAGGACGAGGATTCAATCCCTGGCTCTGCTCAGTGGGTTAAGGGTCCGGCATTGCCATGAGCTGTGGTGTAGGTCACAGATGCAGCTCAGATCCCGCATTGCTGTGGCTGTGGTGTAGGTTGGGAGCTACAGCTCTGTTTTGACCCCTAGCCTGGGAATCTCCATATGCTCTAGGTGCAGCTATAAAAAGACAAAAAATTAAAATAAATAAAACATCAGTTTATAACTTTTTGTTTTAGAAAGGTAGTACTTTTTCACAAAATATGTTAATATCTAATGAGTTTGTCATTGTATCTAAATGAATAAATATTAGAATTTTGCTGGTTTATTTTCTGTTATGGTAACTATAGATAGATGTAACCCATGTACACAAAAGCTCTTTGGGGTCCAGTACATTTTAAGAATATAAAGGAGTCATGAGTCCCAAAAGTTTGAGAACCAGTGTACTGGAAAAGTTATTCATTAAGCAGAAGGGGATGGGATCCAGTATCTTTTCAAAGAGAACTAGAAGGTGTGGTTTTCAGAGAAGGAAACCAGACAAAGATCTGTGAAGTAGAAAGATTGCTGATGAGAAATGAAAAGCCACTTTGGTCTGGAGATACATTAACTTGCCTATTTCTTTTCTATCTGTGGCACATAGACATCTGCTCAACTTTTGTGTGACAGAAGTGAACTGTTATGAGTTGATGGGTGGATTATGAGCCCTTTTCAGCTGAGTAATTTGGTTAGAATGGGATGGAGGTTTGTGGTGAAATGGAATCTTTAGGACTGTAAACTTTTCAGCATGTAACAGATTTTTACCACCTGCTTCATTTCCCACAACTCACTCTCATATCAGATCCAGAAAAAAGCTCCACCTGACCCTGTCCTATGCTATAATTTATAGCATTATATTGACGCTTAAATGGAAATCCTTGTCTTTTTAAAATAATGTATTTTGCATTATAGAATAGGAAAGGTACTCAGCTCTACTTTTTGATTTCAGAACTATTTCTACATGTTCTTCTTTTCATCAGGTTTACTTTTTTGTCCAAAATAAGGAACTTTGTGTTCTGTATAGCAATATGAAATCACCAGTAAACACAGGCTAGATGGTTCTGAGGGGTATGACACTTGGCTTGCTGCCCAGAGGTGGATTTACTTTGAAGTTAACATTACCTACAATTCAAGGCCCCTCGCTTTCATGCGCCCCTTTTGTATTTGTAATGTTGACTCTTTTGTTTAAAATACCCCTTTCCCCATCATACTAGTTGCAGGCTTCACAAAACCTAGTTCTGAAGGGTTCTAATGTCAGTGTCTTGGGGATCTTGGAGTTAGCTCTAAAGCCAATGTTGGATGAGTAGGGCAGATATCATATAGGGAGAAGGGAGTATAACAGTAATACTTGAGAAGATCACGTCATTGCTTTCAGGGCATTTATTCCATTATTAGCTCAACCTATAGCAATACTTACTCAAATTTAAAAGAATTAGAAGACCAAATTTTAGCTTGTCTATCATGCATTGTATATTACCACCAAGAAAGAGCTCTCCTTTTTTGTGTGTGTCATAAGCTAAAAGCCATTTTCACTGGGCTCCTCCTCAAGTGAAGCCTTTGAAGAGGAGTCACCAGAGATGTTTGTGCTTTTTGGACCCTCCGGCTCTGAGGGAACTTTAATTTTTATTAAAGCCTCACCACTCAGAAGTATTTTACCAACTTTTAGCTTTCTTTTTTTTTTTTTTCTGGACATTTCAGCCCTTTTCTCCAGAGAGTCTTCTACTAATTGCTCTGGCAGTAGTTATAGGGTAGCAGAGCAGAGGTAGCAGCACAGCACTGTGCTAACTGCTCGAGATACACTGCCTCTGAAAGCAGAGACTCCTAACCACACTTATTTCAGAGATGAGGAAACAGCCTGAGAGAATTAAGTGATTTTCTGAAGGTCACATAGCATAGAAAGTGCTAGGGCCAGGACTCAGACCTTGGGGTTTTGATGCTAACATCTTTGATGTTCCATCTTCTTGCTGTCAGCCAGGTATCTTGGAATGAGAATCTGAGAAAATTCTCAACACAGAGTACTAATGTCCTAGAGCCTAGAAGCTTTTTCAAAAAGTATAATGTTTATTTTTTAAATTTGGTGTTGGGTAAACAGGCATTGTTTTATTGTTATTCTTTATACTCCATACTGTATTTTTTAAACACTCTTTTTTTCTAATTAAAAAAAAAAATTTTTTTTTGGTCTTTTTAGGGCCGCACCCGTGATATATGGAGGTTCCCAGGCCAGGGGTCAAATTGGAGCTGCAGCTTCCGGCCTATGCCACAGCCACAGCAATATGGGATCCGAACTGTGTCTGTGACCTACAGCTCATAGCAACGCTGGATCCTTAACCCACTGTGTGAAGCCAGGGATCCAACCCACATCCTCTTGGATGCTAGTTGAGTTCCTTAACCACAGAGCCACGACGGGAACTCTATAATTTAAAAAAAAATTTTATGGCTGCACCCGTGGCATATGGAAGTTCCTAGGCCAGGGACTGAATCCAAGCTGCACCTGAGACCTTTGCCATAGCTGCAGCAACACTGAATCCTTTAACCTACTGCACTGGGCCAGAAGTCTAACCTGTGCCTCTGCAGCAACCAAGCTGCTGCAGTCAATTCTTAACCCCCTATGCCACAGCCGGAACTCCTAAACATTGTTTTTTTATAACTGCAAAATAAGGAATTGTTGTATTTATGGAATACATTTTTTATTAATGCAATTCTAGCCGTATAAAATATGAAACGAAAAGCCCATAAATACCACCACCCAGAAACACACATTAAATGATAATCATTCCACAGTATTCTTTATGTTTATATACAGAAAGGATAGATGAATAGCAAAGAAATTATTAGGTTTGTTTTAGTATCTAGTGTACAGTAGCAAATGCCCCCCCCAGTTCATTTATTTATTTTTAAATTTAATGTTATTGGCATATAGGTTTCTTTTCTTTCTTTCCTTTTTTTTTTTGCTTTTTAGGACTGTACTTGCAACATATGGAGGTTCCCAGGCTAGGTGTCTAAGCAGAACTACAGCTCCCGGCCTATGCCCCTGCCACAACAATGCAGGATCCGAGCCTCGTCTGCGACCTACACCACAGTTCACGGCAACACCAGGTCCTTAACCCACTGAGCAAGGCCAGGGATCGAACCTGCAACCTCATGGTTCCTAGTTGGATTCGTTTCCGCTGTGCCAAGACAGGAACTCCCTTGTTGGCGTATAGTTGACTTAAGTGTTGTATTAGTTTCAGGTGTACAGCAAAGTGAATCAGTCATACATATAAATATGCCCATTCTTTTTTTCCCATATAGATTACAAACTATTGAGTAGATTTTCCTGTGCTATAAGTAGGTTCTTGTAATCATCTATTTTATACAGTAGAGTGTATGTGTTATTCCTACCCTCCCAATTCTTCCCTCTCCCCCAGCAGTTTCACCTATAGTAACTGTAAGACTATTTTTGAAATCTGAGGGTTTGTTTCTATTTTATAAATAAGTTCTTTTGTATCATTTTTATTAGAGTCCACATATAAGATATATCATGATGTTTGACTACTTCACTCAGAATGATAATCTCTAGGTCCATCCATGTTGAAGCAAATGGCATTTCATTCTTTTTTATGGCTGAATAATATTCCATTGCATATATGTACCACATCTTCTTTATCCATTTCTCTGTCAGTGGACATTTAGGATGCTTCCATGTCTTGCAAAAGGTCCCCCAGTTTAGTCGTTCATTATTTACTCAGGCCTATAAGCCCTTTGATGCTTGGTAAAAGATTTGCTACCCTAGCAAGTTTCAGAACTGCCTTCAAACTTGGAGGAGTCTTTTAGTTACCTAATTTCAGTGTAAACCAGCTGTTGCCTCATAAACATCCATAAATTTGGTCAATATTGTTTCATTCCTTTGTAGGGATGTGTCATCCCATGTGCCTGGCACATACAGGCACTTAATGAGAACTCATGAACCAGTGGATTAAGTGGTGATGCCATTTGTGGACCTGGCGGCTTAAAACCGTTTTTTCTTTTTGCCTGATTTAGGTATTTGGCTCGAGTGGGGGATCTTGAAGCTACTGACACTGAAGATCCAAATCTAAATTATGGACTTGTTGTAGACTGTGGCAGCAGTGGCTCCCGGATTTTTGTTTATTTCTGGCCAAGACATAATGGGAACCCCCATGACTTGTTGGACATCAAACAGATGAGAGACCGCAACAGCCAACCAGTGGTTAAAAAAATCAAGCCAGGTACTAAGTGGAACTTATTTCATGCTCCATCTCTTTTTTTATCTGCTATAGAAATGAGAGAAGAGGGAGAAAGAAAGCTACCTGTTTCTTCTCGAGATTCTGGGTAATGGGAGGGATATCTCATTTATTGGAGCTCTACTCCTCTCAAAGAAATAAATGTTTAGAACCTTAAACAGAACCTATGAGATACCAGTCTTCTGTGTCTAGGTGAACTGCTTTTTAAAGAAAGTCTTTTATCTTACTTAAGGAATCTCTGCAATGGCAGACACTCCAGAACATTCCAGTGATTACCTTCGTCCTCTCCTGAGCTTTGCTGCTGCTCATGTGCCTGTGAGGAAGCACAAGGAGACCCCACTGTATATCCTCTGCACAGCGGGCATGAGACTTCTCCCTGAGAGGTGAGATACAAGAGAATGGGTAACACAGAACTTGAAAGTCCAGTTCCATGCTTCATCTCTGTGGTTCTCTGGTCTGAAGGTGGGATGTGGGTACATCACACGGAGTTGACAGGTGGCACTAAAAGATTCCTGGCTCGAAAAAGAGCAGAGTAACTCCTACACCCTGTTATTTCACAACTGTTTGCTTCATTGGGATCACTATCTATTTGAAATGGCCGTAATGATCCTTAGTGTGAGTCTTGGGAGCAGTGGCGATGGTGATAAATTTGGATCACGAGGCATCTAGAGGGGCACTATGATTTCAGAAGGGTGGTAGGAGGGTCACCTGAGGGACTGGGTACCTGGGGGCTAGTGGGATGGCTCTGGTAGGAATGGGGCTTTCCTTGTAACTTACCTGGTTCCCTGGTGATAGTTGATGCTACTTGCAAAGCTCCATCTCCGTTGCTTTAGACCAGTTTTTTCATTTCCCACCAGTCAGGTCTTTTTCTGCTTAACCTCGGCAGTTTAGCCTGGCTTCTTGGCATCGCATCCTCCTTCCTTCACTGAAAGAGGAGGGGGAGAAAGAGGCAGCAGCTATGCTTAGGGCAGACCCCTCTTGTTTGTGATTTCTTCCCTTTGACACCTCCCAGACCCCACTGGACTTATTATGGTTATGGAATGGGAATGAGCTCCCTTAACTTTAGCATCCATCCTCCTGGAATGTTCACAGTCTCAAAGTTATCAGGTATTTTTTCACTAGCTTAAATATTTTTCCTTGGTAAATACCAGTTCCCTTTCCCACAGAGTTTCATTTTATATACTTGGCCAACAGCAATAAAAGTCTCTGCGGTTTGTGTAGCATGCCAGCCAATATAACATATGTCAGCACTTCTTTCAGTATACTTCTTTCCTTCTGTTCAGACATGGAGTTACTGGTTTACTCCCTGGTTTTCTGTTGAGAAGCAGATTATTTAATGTAACTTTTGTCAACCTGAGAGGGCTTCTAGCTCCTTACTTTTCTATACATCTTGCTCTTTAAAAATTTTTTTTTTGGTTTGGAGTTCCCATCGTGGTGCAGCGGAAATGAATCCGACTAGGAACCATGAGATTGTGGGTTCAATCCCTGGCCTCACTCAGTGGGTTAAGGATCTGGCATTGCTCTGAGCTGTGGTGTAGGTCGCAGACATGGCTCAGATCTGGCGTTGTTGTGGCTGTAGTGTGGGCCAGCAGCTGTAGCTCCAATTAGACCCCTAGCCTGGGAACCTCCATATGCTGTAGGTATGGACCTAAAAATCAAAAAAAAAAAAATCTTTTCTTTTTTGCTTTGTTTTTACTTACTTTTAGAACTAAAATATTATTGCTAGAACTTTACATCATTAAAGGAAATCTTAAAAGTAAAGCAAACAGGGAGTTCCCCATTGGCCTAGCAGTTAAGGATCTTGCATTGTCATGCTGTGGCTCAGGCCACTGCTGTGGTGTGAGTTAAGTCCCTGGCCTGGGAACTTCTGCATGCCAAGGGTGCACCTCCACCCACCTCCACCCTCCAAAAAAAGTAAAGCAAAAAAAAAAGTTATGGAGTTCCCGTCGTGGCTCAGTGGTTAACAAATCTGACTAGGAGCCATGAGGTTACAGGTTTGATCCCTGGCCTTGCTCAGTGGGTTAAGGATCCGGCGTTGCCATGAGCTGTGGTGTAGGTTGCAGATGCGGCTCGGATGCTGCGTTGCTGTGGCTGTGGCGTAGGCCGGCGGCTATAGCTCCGATTAGACCCCTAGCCTGAGAACCTCCATATGCCGCTAGTGCGACTCTAGGAAAAGGCAAAAAGACAAAAAAAAAAAAAAATAAGTTATAATACTGTTTCATTTTGTTATGTTCCCTTCTCTCTGTACATCTGTGTGTAATTTCTACAAAATTGTAATCCTACCACACATGAAATTTCAAATTTTTGTTTTTGACATAGGTAATACATCATTCAAAATTTTAGAAACCCTGAGAAGAGTATATAGATGACAGGACACAGCTGGTGCCAAATCACAGTTGTGAGTGGACTGAGGCCTCACAAACAAGGAGCGGGGGCGGGGGGGGGGGAGGTGGAGGCCCAGAGAAAAAGCTGACTCAGAGGTCAAAAAGGGCAAAGCCAACCAGCAAGGCCATGATTTGGCCACATCACCTGTGTCTGGAGCAAAGGAGAGGATTGACTCATCTCTTGGCACTGCCCAGCCTTGCCTCTGTATTCAAAGAAGTTTCTATTTCAACAAAACCAGTGCTGCAGCTCCATCGCATTTGTCTAAGATGTTTGCTGTCAGTGTGGAAGCTCTGAATATTAATATTTATTTTATCTTAATTTTTAAAGAACTTAGCCTTTTAACTTGTTTTCTGATCACCCCTTTTAATAAAGCCTAGATCTGTCCTTGGCTTATGAAATCACTTTTGCCTGTAAGGTAGCTATAATTGGTGAAATAAGTGTAACTATCACTGCAAGAACCTGTTCTGTATAATTAATGCTTTGTTCATTTATTAGCACTTGTGAGCAATATTCAAAATGGGTTTGAATCACCTGGACTATATTTTGGATTTTTTAATACTAGGTTTTATTTCTTTGCCAAAGGTGTGGACTGCCAGAATTTGTTCCACTTCCTTTTATTTTGTAGTGGAAATACCTTTAAAGAATTACAAAGTGAGGAGTCTGCGTTGTGGTGCAGTGGGTTAAGAATCCAACTGCAGTGGCTCAGGTTGCTGTGGAGGAGGTGTAGGTTTGATCCCAGCCCAGAGCAGTGGGTTAAAGGATCTGGCAATTCAAATTCAACCTCTGGCCTGTACATTTAAAAAAAAAAGAATTACAAAGTGATATTTAAGAAAAGAAACTTTACTATGAGAAATTTCAAATGTATGTAAAAGTAGAAAGAATGATAAATGAACACCCATCTACTTACCACCCAGCTTCAGCAGTTGTTACTGTTTTGCCATGAGTTTTGTTTTTTTTTTTTTTTGTCTTTTTTGTCCTTTTATGGTCGCACCTGCGGCATATGGAGGTTCCAAGGCTAGAGGTCTAATTGGAGCTGTAGCCGCCGGCCTACACCACAGCCACAGCAACGCCAGATCCGAGCCACGTCTGCGACCTACACCACA
>PVHT021183705.1:29643507-29689714 GCA_004024745.2 Catagonus wagneri | reverse complement strand
CAACACGGGATCCAAGCTGCATCTGCAACCTACACCACCGCTCACGGCAACGCCGGATCCTTTACCCACTGAGCGAGGCCAGGGATCAAACCCTCAACCTCATGGTTCCTAGTAGGATTCGTTTCCACTGTGCTACGATGGACACTCCCAAGTTTGGCTTTTAATTACAAGACCCTTCTGTTCCCTTGTTTATTTCAGAGTCAGATGCTGAGGCTCCCCAGGAATTGGCAACAGGACGCAGAAGGACAGTAGGGATACTGGATATGGGAGGAGCCTCTCTCCAAATTGCTTATGAAGTTCCTACCTCAACTTCTGTCCTTCCTCCACAACAGGTATTTTACTTTTTGGGGAAATTCAGTTGCTAGAAATGCTGATATTTGAAAAGGAAGGGAACTATGTTTGTACTTAGACCAAGTGGCCTGGATCCAGATATTGATTCAGATCCTCAGCAGCTTGTGTTATGTGGGGTCAGTTACCTCTCTGAGCCTCAGTTTCCTCATGTGTAGAATGAGAATAACAATAGTGTCTACTTCATAAAGTTGTGAGGGTGAAATAATATCAGGGTGTAAAGTGCTTTAGCAAGCTGCTCAGCATGTAATAAACATTTAATACATTTTAGCAATTTTATTACCTTTCTGAAAGCATTGCCTGAGGATTAAACATGACAGTGTAAATCCTGGAGTGAATAATTTGGTACATAGTTGTTCCTTAAATTATCCCTTTCCCTTTACTGATGATTTCGTCCCTGTGCTTCTTCTATTCCTTAACCTGACTAGAATGTAAAGAATGTATTTTCAGGGAGAAGTTCCGTCATACAGAGGAAGAAGAAAGAAAAAACATTTTTTAGCACCTATTATGTGCAAGAAATAATACATTCCACTGCCCTCCGAAACTTATAATCTATCAGTTGAGATAGCCTGTGAGATAACAGGCAGACAGTAACAGTGCTGTAGTTTCATCTAAACCAGAGTTTTTCTCATTGGCGCTATTGACATTTGGGGCTGAATAAGCCTTTGTTGAGGAGGGCTGTCCTGTGCATCACGTGATGTCTAGCAGCATCCCTGGTCTCTTATCAGATGCCATAACGACCCACTTCCCCCAGACGTCCAGCTTCAATGATCAAAAGTGTCTTCCAAGTTCCAGATGTTGCCAAATGCCCCTAGGTGTGCAAAATCACTTCTGTTTGAGAACCTTGGGTCTAAACAGAAAACCGTGGCAGTGTGGGAACTGGCAGGGTCAAATCCATTCTCAAAGGCTTGCATAGGAGCCCTTATGCTGCCTTCATGGAAAGTGAGGTATTTACCTGGGCTTTGGATGATAGTAGCATTTTGCATAGTGGAGGCTGAGGGAGAGCCATCTGCAGGGGAGGTTGACAGTATGCACAAAGGCACAGAAAAAGCAGCAGAAAGCCTAGAATGTGCAGGGAATGGTGAATGGCCTGGTGCCGTATGTGGTTTTCAAGTGTGGTAATAGGAAGACTGGGAAAATAAAACGAAGTTGGATCATGAGAAGTCTTGGGTGCTGTACTGGGGATTCGGCTTTTTTACCTGTAGATAGTGGGGAACCAGTAAAGGTTTTTGAGTAAGGCAGTCATATGAGCTTCAGTTTCATCATCTATGAAATAATTAAACTCAGAGTTCCCATTGTGGCTCAGCGGAAACGAACTCAACTAGTATCCATGAGGATGAAGGTTCCATCCCTGGCCCTGCTCAATGGGTTAAGGATCTGGTGTTGCCGTGAGTTGTGGTATAGGCTACTAGCTATAGCTCTGATTCAGACCCTGGCCTGGGAACTCCCATATGTCGCACATGCAGCCCTAAAAAAGCAAAAAAAAAAAGAAAAGAAATAATTAAACTCTGAAGGTCTTCCTCAGCTCTGAATTTTGTGACTATGTCAGTTGTGTGACTGGGTGCCCGTCTGTTTTTAAGAAAATAATTTTGGTATTAGTAGGAAAAAGAACTGTAATTCAGGGAATCTGGGGTGAGAAGTGATAAGAAGCTCAATTGGACAGTGTGAGTGGAAATGTAAGGGAGGGGACAGATTCCAAGGGATATTTTGAAGTAAAAAAACCAGTGTGGTGTGGTGATGTGGGTAGGGCAGAGAAGGATGGCAGGTGGTGCCGAGGGTCCAGCCTAGATAACTGAAAGGGTGAAGAACCCAGTCACTGAGAGAGAGAGAGAGACCCCAGGCAAAAGGGCAGGGTTGTTGCTAAGCACACCAGTATGGTTTGGGGAGAGTGTCTTTCTGGTCTCTGTCTCTGAAGTCCAACCAGTTCGATTTTGGGTATGTGGAGTGTTTGAGGTATCTGAGGAAAGCGTGTGTCTAAATATCCAGAACTGTTGGAAATGTGGGTTTGGCAGTCAGCAGAGAAGTCCATGGTGGGGTTGGAGATTTGGAGAGCTGAGTTGTGAGACTTTGTAGTCTATATTCTAAGTTTATATTCCATGGGTAAAATGAAGGCATGATTCTGATACTAAGAAATAGTGTCAGGTAGCACTAAGCCCTAAAGTCCTAACCATATGGCTTTTTGTGTGCATTCTTAGAAAGCAACACTGGTATAGAAAGTATATTTGCAGGTAACAAATGAGAGGTACTCATAGCAATAGAATGGATATTTGTGCTTAGTGGAAAAAGGAAAGAAACAATGAGACATAACACAATAGCACCTTAAAAATTCTAAATAATCCTAAATGCCTAATTTTTTTTGTTTGGTTCCGAAAGTTGTGCAGTCACCACTCTCAAGTTCAAGAACACTGGAGTTCCCGTCGTGGCTCAGTGGTTAACAAATCCGACTAGCAACCATGAGGTTGCGGGTTTGATCCCTGGCCTTGCTCAGTGGGTTAAGGATCTGGCGTTGCCATGAGCTGTGGTGTAGGTTGCGTATGCTGCTTGGATCTCACGTTGCTGTGGCTGTGGCATAGGCCAGCAGCTACAGCTCCTATTTTACCCATAGCATGGGAACCTCCATATGCCATGGGTGTGGCCCTAAAAAGCAAAAAAAAAAAAAAAAAAAAAAAATCCAGAACATTTCATCCCCTCAAAAAGAAATCCCATATTCATTAGCAGTTACTCACCACTCCCCTTCCCTAGCTCTGACCACCATTAACCTACTTTCTGTCTCCTGTGGATTTGCCTGTTCTGGTATTTCATATACATGGGACCATAAAATATGTGGCCTTTTATGTCAGACTTCTTTCATTCAGCAAAATGTTTTCAAGGTTCATCCACGTTGTAACAGGTATCAGTACTTTATTCTCTTTGTTGGCTGAATCACATTCCATTGTATGACCATGGCTCATTTTTTTTTGTTCATTCATCGGCTGATGGACATTTAGGTTGTTTCCAGTTTTGAGCTATTACGGATAATGCTGCTGTGAACATTCACATACACATTTTTGCATAGTTGTAAGTTTTCAGTTCTCTTGAGTATATACCAAGGAGGGAAATTGCTGGGCACGATAGCATTTTCATAAATTAAAAAGTAATAATTTAAAACAATCCCATTTTGAAACAATACATACAAACAAATATCATACATTAAGCACATTAGAATGGTTGCCTGTGGCAGGGAGCTGGACTGGGAGTGGGTATGAGGATAAAAAGAAGTAAATAAAACAAAAGTAGGGCTTTGCTGTGATAATGTGCCGTGAACTGAGGAATGTGATTAATTCAACCTCTGTACCTGAAGTTAAAAAAAAAAATAGAGATACAATAAAATTGAAATTTTCTAATCCCCATATCTGTCATAGAGAACATGAGGTCTGCTTGAATAGTTTTAGGAAAAGATGTAGAATAGATCTCATTATGATCTCTCAAATTCCTTAAATTTATTTTTGTCAGTGGATTTTTTTTTCCCATTATAAGAATAGTACATTCCAATTTTGAAAAATTGGAAAATTAGAAAAATCCATGTAAAAAAATATCATCTGTAATGAGTCTACCGTCTATTTAACTACAGGAAGTGTTTTCGTGTCTAATTTGTTATTTAGTCTCTGATATGCTCCTTTTTGTATAGTCTTGTCATTTTATGTATTTGTTTAAAATAAGGCTATGAGTTAGTTCACTCATTATGAGAATCTCTAGTTCCATCCATGTTGCTACAAATGGCATTAATTTATCTTTTTTATGGCTGGGTAGTATTCTGTTTTGTGTATGTACCACGTCTTCTAATCCATTCATCTGTTGATGGACATTTAGATTGTTTCCATGTCTTGGCTATTGTGAATATGTTGTGATGAACATACGCGTTCATGTATCTTTTTCAGTGACAGTTTTGTCCAGATATATGCCCAGGAGTGGAACTGCTGGATCATATGGTAGCTCTATATTTAGTTTTTGGATGTACCTCCATACTGTTTTCCACAATGGTTGTACCAATTTACATTCCCACCAACAGTGAAGGAGGGTCTCCTTTTCTCCACACCATCTCCAGCATTTGTTATTTGTTAATGATGGCCATTCTGACTCATTGTAGTTTTGATTTGCATTTCTCTAATAATTGGTGATGTTGAGCATTTTTTCATATGCCTGTTGGCTATCTGTATGTCTTCTTTGGAGAGTTGTCCACTTAGGTCTTCTGCCCATTTTTCAATTAGACAAACACAATATGATATCACTTACTTGTGGGATTTAAAATATGGCACAGGTGATCCTATCTACAAAAAGAAACAGATCATGGCCAAGGAGAGCATACTTGTGGTTCCTGGGGGAGTGGGGGGGGCAGGAAGTGGGATGGATGGGCAGTTTGGGGTTGGGGATTGAAAACTCCTTTTTTTTTTTTCTTGTCTTTTTGCCTTTTCTAGGGTCGCACTTGTGGCATATGGAGGTTCCCAGGCTAGGGAGCTGTAGCCGTCGGCCTTCGCCACAGCCACAGCAACGTGGGATCCGAGCCATGTCTACAACCTACACCACAGCTCACGGCAGCACCGGATCCTTAATCCACTGAGCAAGGCCAGGGATCGAACCTGCAACCTCATGGTTCCTAGTCAGATTCATTAACCACTGAGACACGAGGGGAAGTCCGAGATTGCAAACTCTTGTATTTGGAATGGATAGGCAAGGGGTCCCTATGATACAGCACAGGGAACTGTGTTGTAATTAGTTCACTTTGCTATACAACAGAAATTGAAGAAACATTGTAAATCAACTATACTTTAATAAAAACAATTTTTTTAAAAGGATACGATCTCAAAATATTGAAGGGCAACCAATCAGTGATTTCTCGGTTACATGTTGCTTTAGATTAAATATTTTTCGTAATAGTAAAAAAAAGGTAATAATAAAATAATGCTATGAGGATGAAAGAATGCTATATAAAACCTATTAATGAGTAGTTGGCTGCAAATGAAACCTGCTGTATTAGCAATGTCACACCTTTCAAGAAATAACCAAAATTAAAATTTCCTTTATATTGTATTACAGGAAGAAGCTGCAAAGATCTTGCTGGCCGAATTCAACCTGGGCTGTGATGTACAACATACTGAACATGTGTATAGGGTTTATGTCACGACTTTTCTGGGTTTTGGGGGCAACTTTGCTCGACAGCGCTATGAAGACCTTGTGCTGAATGAAACTTTAAACAAAAACAGGTAGGTTTGACATGGGATCTGTGATTCTGAAACAGAATGTTGTTAGGTTACAGATATTGGGAAGAAACAGATCCTAGCAGGTTGCTTCCTTCTTCCTGACCACCCTTGCCGATGGGATAGCATCTCTTAGAGACCGACCCTCTGTCAGTAGTCCCACTTGATCTGCATACAACTTCCTTCTAATCTTTGTTATTAGGACTCAAAAAAGTACAGTGGCGGGGAGTTCCCTAGTGGTCTGGTGGTTAAGACTCAGCACTTTCACCGCTGTGGCCCGGGCTCAACCGCTGGTCTAGGAACTGAGATCCCACATCAAGCCGCTGCTTGCCGCGGCCCCCCAAAAAAGTACAGTGGCTTGTTGTGGTGACCTCTTGCTCTGCCATCTTTAGATACAGCATCACAAGATCAGTGAGATTAAGTCACTAATATAAATTGTGCAGTATAATGTATCTGCTAAAAGTTCCTTCTACATGAAATTACCAGGCCAGTTTTGCTGAATTACAGAGGAGCTGCATCTTATATGGAACTTAAGGTTCCGTGGTGTACGTAAAAGATTAAAAGCATGTGTAGTCAAAATTAACCTTTAAAATATTCTCTCATTAAATCCAGAATAGCCATTTTTTTTCCTCCAGCATTGGACAGATCACTGATTCTTCATTTGTGTACTGGATGAAGTATTTAGACTGTAATGTACAAAGAGTTATGGGATTTTTTAGTATTTTAAAATTATTTTTATCATTATGCACATTAAAGGAAAGCATAATAGGGAGTTCTCTTGTGGTTCAGTGGGTTAAGGATCCAGTGTTGTCACTGCAGCGGCTCAGCTAACTGCTGTGGCACAGGTTCAGTCCCTGGCCTGGGAACTTGCACATGCCACAGGCGCAGCCAAATAAAATAAATAGTAAAGTAAAATAAAAAAATGTTTTTAAAAAAGGAAAGCATAATAGAGAGCAGTTCTTTTCCACCATAAAATTATTTACCCCCATTTATTTAGCTGGAAACAATAGCTTGGGGAGGTACTGGTGTGTCCCATTTGTAACAGTTTCCCTGTGGCAACAGTTGTCTTACATTGGGAGCATGTTGAAGAAAATACTGTATCATAAGTCATTTTGTCTTGCTTAGTCTCAGCTTCAAAGAGTTCAAGGTACTTTGGGATAATCCTGTTATCCTAGATGATTGAAGAATGCATTAAAATCAAGCAGTATGTTTGTATTCTGAAAACACTCAGGTCACTTCTGCTAGCACTTTGGCATCTGAAGAACAGTTACTATGGAAGTTTCATACTAATTTAGTTCAGTCCTTCTTTATTAAACACTGTGCTTCCTTTTCCATTTTCTTCCTGTGTTGTTTGGCTACTCTCTTATCTCTGTCTGCTCTTTTCTCTTGCCTTAGTACAGACTGCATCATCTTCTCATGCAGTGGTATTTTCTTACCATGTGTCTAAGTTAGTAGTTCAGAAAATTGATTATTCATCTTGTGTAGTTACTAATCTGTAGAGAAACCTTGGCTTCCTGGGATGTTAATACTTAATGTCTCTCTCTTTTTAATAACAATTTTCTGAGTTTTCCTTATAGGTAGTATCACATCCTTAAAATAGGTTCCACTTGTTTGAAAGCGTTTTGTTCTGTTGCCACGTTCTCATGCACACCTGTGGGTGCCTCTTCATCCCAGGAAGTCCACTCTTCAACTTTTGTCTTAGGAACTGAGTTGCCAACTGTAGTTTGCAAAGTTATTTGGTCTATACTTAATTTTCATTTCAGCTAGATCTGCATGTTAATCTCCTTAGGAATGAGAATACTTACTAAACAAGTATAGACTTTAAATAACCAGAGCTGGGTGATGGCTGTGGTGGGACTCAAAACCTGCCTCTCCCCTCCTGACTCAGAGCCAGGCATGTGCCCCCTGCACCCCTGACATGATCCCGTCCTCAGGAGACTCCCCAGCCCTTCCACTTCACCTCCTCCCAGTTTTTTTTTTTTTAAACATTAGAACTGCGCTCAGCATGGTGAGACCTTTTCATTTTTTTAAGAGGCAGCTAGGAATGAAGACCGGTTGAAGAACAGCAGATTCGCATCTCCAGCTTCCCTATACACTGGGAAATATCCTTGTTGACTGAAAGGTTGAACAAAGTTAATCACTGCCATATTTCTCTCTCTCCCTCTCTCTCTGTTTCTAAATTACGTTTGCATGATTTAAATGTTCGCATGATACCACTGCATGGTAATGCTCCATGCTCCATTCTTGTTTTTAGGGTGTCATGCAGAAGAACAATATGTCTGTGAAGCATCTTAGAGTAGGCTGAGTACAGTAGTAATGTATTTTGTTGTTTTTGTCATTATGGCAGGTTGCTGGGGCAGAAGACAGGTCTGAGTCCTGACAATCCATTTCTGGATCCCTGCCTGCCTGTGGGACTCACAGATGTAGTGGAAAGGAACAGCCAGGTCCTGCATGTCCGAGGAAGAGGGGACTGGGTGGCTTGCAGAGCCATGCTGAACCCCCTGCTGGCTCGATCCAACACCAGCCAGGCTTCGTTGAATGGCATCTACCAGTCACCCATTGACTTCAATAACAGCGAATTCTACGGTTTCTCTGAGTTCTTTTACTGTACAGAAGATGTGTTGCGCATCGGTGGCCGCTACCATGGACCAACATTTGCCAAGGCTGCTCAGGTAAATTATTAATAACGGAGATGACTCATGCTGGCAGTGGCCATTTATCAGATGCCTAACTTTGTACCAGACATTGTAAAGGACTTTGCATGCATGATCTCACTGGATTCTTGGCAGGAGCCCTGTGAGCTCTCATTTTACAGATGAGGAGGTATACTTAGAGAAGTTAGGGAACTTGCTGTGCTATACTGCCTTCCAGTTAATTAAGCTTAGGTTTCCATGGGTGTCCTATCACCCAGGTTATCACCCAAGTCTAAAATTGTTGGGTCTAATGATTTTTCCCTCCAACTTTCTAGTAGTATTAATGTTTGTGGCCAAAAATGTCATCTCCAGATATTTTTCCCTTACTGGGTATTCCCAGGTATAATGTGCTTTTGGAGATGAGGTCACACAGGTGGGCAAATCCACTTTCATTTTTTTAGCTTGAGCTACTAAAAGGCCAGAATGGTATAGGGTCACTTGGATTATTAGAAAAAAAATGTTGGAAAAATCAATGATATTGGAAGTATTGGTTAAATTTAAAATGCGGAAGTAACCATTCACTTAGGACTTAAGCATCATATAGGCTTAAAACATTGGTTACTTGGACAGGTAAAAGCTTAGCTAGCTTTCTGTAGTTCCTGCTTTAATTTGGATTCATCTCTTTTTTCTGAATTTTTAAAATCAGAGTATGGTTGATTTACAATGTTGTGCCAATTTCTGCTGTACAGAAAACTGACTTAGTCATACATATATGTATACATTCTTTTTCTCCTGTATCTTCCATCATGTTCTATCCCAAGAGATTGGCTGTAGTTCCCTGTGCTACACAGCAGGACCTCATTGCTTATCCATTCTAAATGCAGTAGTTTGCATCTACTAACCCCAAACTCCCAGTCCATCCCACTCCCTCTCTTCCCCTTTGGCAACCAAGAGTGTGCTCTGTATCTGTGTATTCATTCATCTCTTTCTAATTTTTGTGTATATATATATATATATATGTGTGTGTGTGTCTATATATCTGTATGTGTATGTCTATATATATATATATATAATCTTTTATCAGAAAAATTTATAAAGAACTTATCAGAAGAATCTGTCCTCTCATATTTTTTTATTCTTTCCTTTCTGCTTTCTTATAATTCTCTAGCGCTCTCTAGGGCTTCCATAGAAAGAATACCTGCAGTCTGTGTACTATCCTGTTTCCTAAAGGCAGTCCCTAAGAAATATTGAGGAAAACCTGGTTTGTATTTTGCCCTTTCCTCTCCAGCCTCCAGGAATATCCTTGTATTTCCTTTACTTTCCTGGGTCCTCCAACTATCCATGGTCTGAATCTCTCTCATTTAACTTTCAAATTCTTTTCCCTTGAACACCAAAGGGCTCGATTTATTACTTGCCCAGGCTGTTAGTGGCTTAATATTCTCTTCCCCAAGTAATAGATGATTTTGTTCGCTTTTTCTTTTCTTTCTTTTCTTACTTTTCTTCCTTCCTTCCTTTCTTTCTTCTTCTCTTTCTCTCTCTTTCTTTCATTTTGACTCAACTGTTATCTTTCTAGTGACACCTTCCCCAGCCATCCTACACAAAATGCAGGCCTCCCCAATATTACCTATTTCCCTTTCCTACTTTACTTTTCCCATGAGCATTTATGTCATCTAACACACTCTATATATGAATGTGTGTATGTATGTATGTATATATAGTCTGTTATTATCTGTCCCCCACCACTAGAAGGCAGGACAGACATGTCTGTTTTATTTACTGCTGGATCCCCGTGGCACCTAGAATAGATGCTGGTACATAGTAGACATTCAGGAAATGTTAGTTTACTAAACAAACCAAAAAGAATTATAATATTCCTTTGGTGAGAGTTATAACACGGAGATAGATTTTTGACCACTGCTTGACCTGCTCATGGCAGTCCTGTGTAGGGCAGAATGATGTCCTCTTTGGCTTTTGATGTTGTTTATCCCTCTCGGAAGCCTAAGAGGCACAGGAGTCATGTCAGGCTGGCTTTGTACTGGGTATGGAGGTAATAGGACTAAAAAGGAGTATTCCCAGATCATGTGAGTCACTCAGTGGCCTGAGTTCAGGGACTTGTCTTGCCCAGGACCAGGCACCATGTTCAGTGAACGAGTATGCCATTTCTTATTTCTTTTGCCAGTTAGAAAGGGAAATGGAACAGCTTGTGACTGTGGGGGCTGGGGGATATAGAGTTTGCCTCCCATTTTGCGTTCATCATTTCTCTGTGGTTGTTCCAGGATTACTGTGGCATGGCTTGGTCAATACTCACTCAGAGATTCAAGAATGGCCTCTTTTCATCACATGCAGATGAGCATCGACTAAAGTAAGTAATTAATTTTTCTCCCTTAGATGTGGCCTTCAATTGTATGAACAATGAATGAGAGTGAGCAGTAGTACAGATTGGATTTGATGTTGAAGGAGAGTTTGGTTATTTCAAATTTTTATTTTTGAAGAGATAGAGGCCAAAACAGTGAGCTTTTTAAGCATAAGGCAAGGGAAGCTGGTGGTTAGCAAAAAGAGTTCTCTCCAACTGGTTTGAAAACAAAAGTGGTGGTCTTAGACCACCCTGGTAGCCTAGTGGTTAAGGATCTGGCATTGTCACTATTGTGGTACAGGTTTGATCCTTGGCCCAGGAACTTCCCGCGCCATGGGCATGACCAAAATAGAAAAAAAAAAAGAAGAAGGTAGTGGTCTTTTTATTTTGAAGTTTTTATTAAAATATCAAACATGCAGAAAAGTAGGAAACCCACAGGTACTGTTAACCCAGTTTCAACAAATATCAGTATTTTGCCAGTTTGGTTCATCAGTCCTCCTATTTTGTAAATATTTAGTTAAAATATTTTAAATGTAAAAAAAAAATAGAACAATATAATGAACTCATGAGTTTCTATCACCCAGCTTCTCTGCTAATAGCTGTCAACTCCTGGCCTCATTTCATCTCTTTTCCCACTCACAATTTGGTTATTTTGAAGCAGATACCGAACATCATATAATTACACTTGCAGATATTTCAGCATGATCTCTGAAGATAAGGACTAAGTTTTTGAAAAGGAAAAAAAAAGAAAAACATAGTCACAATATCATTTGTTGCATCGCATAAATGTTCACTTTTGTGATAAACGTTAAGGTAATGTAGGCTCAGATATGGCTCCACCTAGAGGTGAAGAAAGTGAAGTGATGAGAGACAGGTCTTTTTCACATCCAGTGGGAGAGTAAGCAGAAAGCGTTAGAATTTCTTTTTTTCTTTAAAAACTATATTCTTTATCACACAGATATCAGTGTTTTAAGTCAGCTTGGATGTACCAAATTCTTCATGAAGGATTCCACTTTCCCTATGACTACCCAAACCTGCAGACAGCCCAACTGGTCTATGACCGAGAGGTTCAGTGGACGCTGGGAGCCATTCTGTATAAAACACGCTTCTTACCACTCAGGTAAAGTAGACCAACCAAGCTGGCATCATGAGCTCAAAGGATGTTAGCTGGTGTCTCAGGACAGGTTTTTAAGTGACCTTCTCAAACAAACAAAAACAAAAACAAAAACAAATCCCAAACTTCCCTTATTATTTCCACATGAACTATTCTTACTAACCATGTTGAAACTGAGAGAAGGTTGAGAATTATTAGTCTGGAATCTGTACTTATTTGCAATTTAGGAATTCAGTTTTACTTATTTATCTACAACAAATCAGTCTTTAGAATTGAGCTCTTACCAGCCACTTCCAAGATAACTGTTAAACTTAAGTTACTCTGGAAAACATCTGAGTAGAGAACTAGGGGTAGTCTGTCTTAGCCACTTTCCTAATGGGCAGAGTCACTCTAGAGATCATGTCATTGACTTGGAAGGCTTTTGGTGAGTTAGTATTAGAACAAAGGACATGCATTCCCACTGTGGTGCAGTGGGATCAGCGATGTCTCTGGAGCACTGGGATGCAGGTTCAATCCCCAGCCCAGCACAGTGGGTTAAGGATCTGGCATTGCAACAGCTGCAGTGTAAGCTGCAATTACTGCTTGGATCTGATTCCTGACCCAGGAGCTCCATATGCTTTGGGGTGGCTAAAAAGAAAGAAGAATAAAGGACATGAGATGCATTTAGGGGGGATATTTCCATCAAGTTATGGTAGCCTGATGTCTTGCTATTATGTACCGTAAGATATTTGAGGTGATTTTTAGGTACTCTCCCCTCTACACTATTTCAGATAACTAAGATAAATTCTTAATCTTTAGTACATTTCTCTAAACTCATTATTGTCAGGAGTTCCCGTTGTGGCTCAGGGGATTAAGAACCCAACATAGTGTCTGTGAGGATGTGGGTTCGATCCCTGGCCTTGCTCAGTGGGTTAAGAATCCAGTGTTGCCACCAGTTGCAGCATAGGTCACAGCTGCAGCTCAGATCCAGTGTTGCTGTGCTGTAGGCCAACAGCTGCTGCTTCAACTCTACCCCTAGCCCAGGAACTTCCATATGCTGCAAGTGTGGCTGTAAAAAGAGAAAAAATAATCAAAATAATAAAATAAATTCATCACTGTCAGAAGGCAGGCGGATGAGAGAAGTGGGGAGCCAGAGAGTATGTGCCCCAAAGGACTGCTTACTGTTGTGCAGAAGTGCTGTCCCAGCATCTGCCAACTTTTATTTGTCAAGAGAAGCCAGAATCCATATCTTATATACAGTCTTTCAGTTTGGAGGTTCACATTTTTAAACAGCCCTGCAGGTCAAACAAAATGAAAATGGATCTGATATCTGGATCACCAGAGACCACCAGAGAAGGGCATTGTTCTAGACAGGCAGACCACTGTACTTTCGTTTACATATCTCTGTCTTCAGATTACGGTACAGTTGACTAGAGGGCAGCGTTCAATAGATATATCCTAAATCCTCAGGAAGCACAGCAACATCTTTTTTAAGATTGAGAGATACTGATTCATTGGATGCAGGGGCCACCCTATGCTCATTAGTACCATATTTATAGACTGTGTAGGCCAGTCTGTGAAGACTGATGTTACAGATGACCAGTCTTGTCTTACTGTTCATTTTTTAGCTTCTAATTTTGTTCCCAGATTCTGGATGGCATAGGCCTGTGAGGCTCCCTTTGTGGGCTATGGAAAGGGAAGTACAGCAGCAATCACACTTACCAGCTCTGGGCCTGGGGACACGCTCCAGCTTTGCTTGCTCTGGAGAGCAGGTGTTATAGCATGTTTGCATAGACAGAATGAGATAAAACCACTCAGCCTTTGAAGTCAACATACATATTTCTCTCTGAAACCTAACAGTTCTTTCAACCTTCAACCTCTTCCTAGGGATCTACGACAGGAAGGTGTCCGACAGGTCCATGGTAGCTGGTTCCGTCTCTCCTTTGTCTACAACCACTATCTCTTCTTCGCCTGTATCCTGGTGGTGCTACTGGCCATCATCCTGTACCTGCTGCGGCTGCGCCGAATTCATCACCGACAAACTCGAGCCTCAGCCCCGTTGAACTTGCTATGGATCGAGGAGGTGGTGCCCATGATTGGGGCAGAGGTGGGGCCCTGAGGCCACACAAGTTCTGGGAAAACTTGAGTACCCCAGAGTTGCCATTGAATTCCACCACTTTCTGGTATTGGCCTCAGATGCTGTTTTGCCTGACTGTGGATATTCGGCTTTGGAATTTCTACTTTAATATCTACTTTAATTCCTTCTCAATATCCAGGTCCTCTTCTCTGAGAGAAGCTGTAGTTTAGTCTGTGAAGAACTAAATGAGAGATTGGTGCTAACCAAGGGGACCAACTTTAGTCCAACTGAAGCATGCTTCTGCTCCTTTGTCTGAGAGATCTGGTGTACTCCTGGGGTCCAGACTTTTCTCTTCTTGCTAAAGCATGAAGATTGGCATTGGGCACACTGGAAGCTTGGTTGAAACCAAACTTGGAGCATCTGATACAAAGCCGAAGACATTCTAGCAAGTGCAGTAGCCCCTCCTTTCTCTGTAACAGAGATATCATTTATGTGGAGATCCACAGCCTTTAGTAGGGATCCAAGATCTTTGCAGATCAGTGGAACAGATATGAATTTCCAGGCAACCGAGTAACACAGCTTCTCTGCTTACTCGACAAAGAAGCCATGATGAGTGTGGTCCAAGATCCCTGACATGCCATTGCTGTTAGTTTGTGATTTTAAAAGGTTAGAACCCTTTCTAAATGAATGGTCCATTGATGATTTTAACAGTATGTTATCTGATGCCTGGTATGACCAGGTTAGAAAAATTTTCCATGTCTATGTGCCTCACAGGTGCTTTGGGCATTAATATTTCTTTTTGAGCCTTAAGTGTGGCCTGTAGGGATGGAGAAACTGTGATGGGGTTTGGAGACCTGAATTTGTCTGGTTTCAGGTCACTGTCCTCTAGGCCTTTTTTGAGTCCTTAGGTGGGAAGATTCAAAAAGAGTTCCTTTATTTCACTGCTGAGATCACTATGTGGTTTGGGAAGGGATGTATCTCTGGGTTGTTTTTAAAGGAGGAAAAAGACAGGATCAGGAGAGTGGGCAAAGGCAATAAAATCCAATCTCTTATTTATTAATGTTTTTTTCTGAGAAATAGACGTTTTCTCAAATTTACTCTGGAATGCTTGAAAAGAGGCAAATCCCAAACTTTGGAGTAAACAGATGAATCTGTTAATAATCCACCTGGCAACTTTCAGAATATTTCTTAGATTTCTCAGTCACAAACAGCATTTCCTTTAGTGGGGAGAGAGGAAAAGCCATAATTACATTTTTATCTGCTACCCTTCAGGCTTTGCTTTTCCTCTATATTTAGCCTTTAAATTGCACAAGGATTTCTTCCTCATCAACTCCCATCTTCCCTCATGGAAACTTCTTTATACTTTATTCTGTCTTCCATGTAGCCTTGAATGTCCTGCCCAAGAATATGCTCCCAGAGTTTTTTTTGTCAGCTTTGAGTTCTAGGGTTAGTAGGGAAAAGATCCTTCACT
This sequence comes from Catagonus wagneri, assembly GCA_004024745.2. NCBI lineage: Eukaryota > Metazoa > Chordata > Mammalia > Artiodactyla > Tayassuidae > Catagonus > Catagonus wagneri. The sequence goes on along the minus strand of PVHT021183705.1, from coordinate 29,674,505 downwards.
TTAAAGAGAAAGAAAAGTGGGATTCTTAAAAATAAATTTTACACTGGGAGCAGAAAGGAATTAAATGTTTCCTAAAACACAGAAAAATAGGTCAAGATCTTCCTAGAAATAAAGATGAAATTAAGTATACTGGCTTTTGTTGGCCGGTGAAAAGATGATGAATCTTGAATTGTTTTCAAATTAGATAAAAATGAATCAAGCAAAGTGTCTTAGTTTCCTTTGTAAGTATTTTTTACTTATTAGGGCTTATGCCACAGCAAATTCCTTTAATTTTTAAGATTTCTAAATTCCCTTGATTTTGACTTCTTATCTTTGTACTGTGAGTGATCCCCTGCCTTTGAATGCTGCTTATCAAGTTACATGTTTTTGCTAGCCCTTGCCTACTCAGGTAACTCTCTTCTCCTCACCTTGGTTTCTAAGTACTGCTTTTGGTTTTCTTGTGATGTAGTCAGTGATCTAGTTAGAAGCTACCTAGTTGGCTAACACTAACCACATCTGTGTGCTCAGAATGAAGTTGAAGCACGGAGGACGTGGTGATTAGTCCAGTTGGAAGCATTTATTAATGAAGTTATTCTTCATTCTGCTTATGATAATAATAACTACCCTTAGGAAACCACTTAAGAGTATACAGATACTTTATTAAGAATTGGATCTGGCATTGCTGTCTGTGGCTGTGGTGTAGGCTGGCTGTTGCAGCTCCGATTCAACCCCTAGCCTGGGAACTTCCATAGGCTGCACATGCAGCCTTAAAAGAAAAAAATGGTATAGTAAAGAATTTTATGTATATTATTTAATCATCATGACAACCTTTCAAATGGATATTATTTTGTTCTCTTTATAGTAGAGAAACTCAGGATACCTGTTTATCTTTTTTCCATATAAATGTATTTCTTATTTATTTTAATTCGTCTTTGAATTTTAGTGTGTTATATCCTGTTTATTATTTTAATATTATAGGATCTAGGCTTGTCTTTATTACCATGAGTAGACGTCTCAGAGTTCATGGTATAAAAACAAGGACAAATTTTTGTCCTCCCACTCAGAAAAATAGATTATCTGCTCTTGGTACTGGTTCCTGTGCTTCTTCCTTTGCTCCCAATTAGAAACTTTAAATGAAATCTCAGCATTTAGAAACAAACCATTTAAACCTTGCTGAGGACCAATTACTTATACATATTGCCTTCTTATAATGAAATACTGCTGCTTATAGAATCAGACAGTCCATCTTACCTTTAGCCCTCTATTTTAAAGATTTCTTTTCCATTTACATTTCTGCATTTTGTGTGTTTCTCCTGTGAAAATAATTATGGTGTCATAAAATTTACATTCCACTGGTTCCTTTGAATCTTACCAAGCAGTTTTCTTTATAACAGCAGCAGTGAACCTGAACAGTTTTAGTGCTTTTATTACTGAGATATGTAACAAATATCAAAATTGAGTCAGTGGCTTATAGGAGTAAGGCTTCATTATTGTTTATGCTGGCACAATCTGTCCCTTTTCTCTGAATTCCTGTCGTAAGAACATATGAAAGTACGTATAATACCCAATTATATGGCATTACATTCACTTAAGTTGCAGCTTTATACCATCTTTCTCTCTGTACCTTTAGCTCGATTTTCCTTGTTCTAGGGAATTTTTATCACTTTCCACCAACCTTGTATTTATTCTTCTAATGTTACTCAAAGTACTCTGCCTCTGTGCTCCTCAGCCTAAGAACTTTATTTAACTTCAAAGGCCTTAGGCAATGATTATTAAAATGCTGTTGATTGAGTCTGCCATGCACTTGCTAAGCTAGTCACTAGTTAGGCATTAACATTTGTTATCACTTCCATATTTACATTTTTGAGATAAAATAACTGGCTCACTGGTATTATCTAAATAGATTCTCCCATCCCCACCCCTGTATTCTTACAGTTTTGTGTTTTGCTTTCGTCAGTGAAAGACAAGTGGGTGGTATGATTTAGGGCAAAGAACACTGGGCTTCAAACAGCTGACTGGATTCTAGCCCCGGTTTTATCATTCACTAACTTTCACACCCCAGTCACCTGCCCTCTCTGGCTCATTTGTCATCTATAAAACAAGGTGGCTAGACAAGATGATTGAGGCCAGTTCCAAAGGGAGAACAACCAGCCTAAGGAACTAAAGGCAGGGAAGGTAGAGAAGTGATAAATAGTTTCAGGAAGAGGATTGTGGCCTTTGGTTTAGAAGACCAGGCTGCCCAGAAGAGCCTGTGGTCATCTTCTACTTTACATATAGCCCCTGACGTTAAGGTTGATGGGAATGGAGTTTCCAGTAGCAATCAGTATACATCTACATCAGTTTCAGAAAACAAGATGTTTAAAGCTGAGATTTTAGAGATTTCTGGCAATAACCCCCTTGATTTTATGGATGATGAAACTGACACTCAGAACAGTAGTAATACATGTAAGTGAAATGCTCATTGACAAAATCTTCCTGCAAGGCATATTTATTTCAACAGACTATATATAAAATAGGAGTTCCCGTTGTGGCACAGCAGAAATGAATCCGACTAGGAACCATGAGGTTGCGGGTTCGATCCCTGGCATCACTCAGTGGGTTAACGATCTGGCGTTGCTGTGAGCTGTAGTGTAGGTCACAGATGCGGCTCGGATCTGGTGTTGCTGTGCCTCTGGTGTAGGCCAGCAGCAACAGCTCCGATTTTACCCCTAGCCTGGGAACCTCCATATGTCGCTGCGGCCCTAAAAAGACGAAGGAAAAAAAAAAGTATAAAATACAGCTGACTGCCACTAACCATGCTCAAACTTTATCACTGCTTTTGATACTCATTTGATTGCTCACATTTAAGAATAAAATTTGAAAGACATACTTTGTTAGAAATAGTATCAGCTTTCATTACATCTATTCTAGCTTCTGTATTTCTTTTAATACTTTAAAATTTTAAATGTTTCCTTTTTTTTTTAGGGCCATACCTGTGGCATATGGAAGTTGCTGGGCTAGGAGTTGAATCAGAGCTGCAGGTGCCAGTTACAGTCACAGCTGCAGCAACTCAGGATCCAAGCTGCATCTGTGACCACAGCTTATGGCAGCACTGGATCCTTAACCCACTGAGTGAGGCTAGGGATCAAACTGCATCCTCATGGATAAAAGTAGAGTTCATTAACTACTGAGCTGCAATGGGAACTCCTTAAATGTCTCTTTTTAAAATAATGTATTTAATTTTGTACAATTGTCTTAACCACAGCATCCAAGCATTTCATGTTACGGTTACAATCTAAATTGTTTAATGTATAAATGTTTATTAGATGTACCTCATTAAGGAACTTGATTGTAATTACTGGGCAGTTTTTAGACTCTCTTACAGAAACAGAGTGCTGTTTCTTTTTGTTGTTTTAAAACTTTTTCAACCAATTCAGAACTAGTATCTAATTTCCCTTTTTGCTGTGGTATGTGATGAAACTTCACTTGGAATTAAGAATTAAGGTAGAAGTAGTGGCATATGTTTCAAATTCTCCCAAACTATTCTCTTAGATTATGCTAATTTCAGAGTCCTACCACTAGGGCCATATGCTCTGTCAAACTTCAGAGGATTTGTTGGTATTACAAAAAATAGTTGTTAAAAAATGACTCTTTTTAAAAAATATCCTAATAGACTTCCCTTGTACTATTACATGAGTGCTTCCTTTTCCCCCTAATAGTTCATTATTTCTGTTTGTCAGTACTATTATTAGAGAAATAGAAGGGGAACATATTCGCAGACCATTTTGTTTCTCTGCAAGTCTGAGCAATAAGATCCTTTTATTTGTAAAACTGAGTCATTACTCATACTGTAAGGGCTTTCTACTTTTTATATTTAATTGCTGCTTTCCATTTTTATAAAAACCAAAGTTGAAAAAAAAAATCTGAATCATAGGATATTTACAGCCATGCATGCGTGACTTTAGGCAAGTTGAGCCTCTCCTTTTTAAGTAGTGCAGTCACTCATATACCCTCTGGCAACCTACCACTCCTCCACTCTGCACTTCCCCTGTGTGAGGTAGCTCCGCTCTTTTCCTAAGCAGCCCTTCCTACAATGCACCCAGCAGAGCGTAGCCTGTTAAGACCACTGATGGTGAAGGCTCTGTCCCTGAGTAGCTTCATAAAAGTCTTTCTCTGTAAGCAAGGATCCCAGACATTTTGATTTCTGGGATTTGTCATCATGTTGTGTTTGAAAATCTCACTGTACAGTTTCCTTTAGTTGAAGCCCCCATGAAGTGTATGCCTCTTTTCCTCCATGATTTCCGCCTTGAGCAATGGACCCCGCAGTATTGAAAGGCATCTTTTTATTATGATCCACAACTATAACTCCCTTCTTGCTTTAAAAAACCAAAGGCTGCCTTCATTGCATCATTTTTGGGGTTTGCTAAGATGGTTTTTTCAACCCTTCACACTAAATAATTTTGCTGAGCATTTCTTGAAATTTTCACTAATACTGTTAAATCAATGTTGAAGAAATGTGTCATGCTTATTAGAGAGGGGACGCATTATCCCTTATGCAGGGACAGGGGTATATATGTTACATATGCCGGTCTACAACCCACCATTCATGCCAGGACCAGAAGGACTGCTGCAGATAAACTGTTATCCTACTATTATGGTCATTCATGTTAGTCTCACAGCTGGCATCACTTTAGGCAGTAGCTAATTATTATCCCTGCCACAATGGACAATATCTGTCAGTGTAAGTTAAAGATAAAATATTCTGGGTTAAGAAAGCCAGGTTTTTAAACTTCCTTCGATAATTTTAAAAACAACTGACAGAATTGTTGAAAGACCTTTGAAATATTAAGGGAAACTCATTTCATCTTCTAGGTATAATGACTTATTTTGAAAGAAGTGTCTGGGGACATCAGTCTGTAATCATTTTCCCCCCTTTCATTCATGCAGTATTTGGTATGTGTCTGGTGCTGGGAATAATGCAAACAAAAATAATTCATATAATCTCCATTTACCAGGAGCTCATTATGAGCATAATACAGTTATATTGCTAAATGCAACCAGATCTGTTTTTCCAAGCTTACTCATCTTTAATAAAAGAAAAACTAAGTATAAATAATTTCTGAACCTTGAACTTACTCATTTGGTGCTACTTTCTGGTGGGAACAACAGCAAGCATTAGTATATGGTTCTTTGATTTGGATCAGACTGCCCTCTGCAGACTTGTTAATTAACTAAAAACCACTTTAATTTGGGGATCAGGAGGTGATGGCAGGGGAACCTGCCCCAGTGACTGTAGTTCCTTTTCTTTAGAATTCTATCTAGAAGAGGTGATATCCCATTAGGATATTAACAAGATCCACACAGCAGATTAAATAAGATAGGGTGGGGTGAAAATTTGGAGGGAATGGGAATAAGCTGGTCAAAATTTTCTAAGGTAACTATGCTATTAGGGCCTAGGCCAGTGGTTCCCAAACTTGAGGGCACATCCAAGTCACTTTAAAAATATGCCTATTACTGCTTTCAGAAGTTGTGATTTAATTGGTCTTGGATGAGATTGGGGCTAGGATTTTTAAAGATTCTAATGTGAAAGAAGTTGGGAACCACTTGTAGCAATAGCATAAGCTGCAGGGACCCAAATTTTTAAAAAATCAAAGACAAACTGTCTACTTCTGTTTTGCTAAAAGCCACTTGAGAATGATAAGTTGTAGATCACACTGAAATCCAGAGAATATCCAGAGATTGTAAATGGGCAAATCTTAGGTCATTTATGGCTCACAGATCTGTTTAGCTTGCATAATACATTAAAAAACTTGAGAGCAGTCACACAAAAATCTGTATGTTTGGCTTCTTTAAAAATCCAGATCAGGAGTTCCCTGATGGCCTAGCAGTTAAGAATTCAGCGTTGTCACTGCTTGGCCCAGGTTCAGTCCATGGCTTGGGAACATAATAACAACAGAAAAAACCAGATCTGCCAACTTTGGACCTGCAGAGCAGCAATGGGCCAGAGCTCAGCAGCGGTTTGGCCCCTTAGCTGGGCACTTGCTCTCCAGTTTGCCAGTCTGTACCCACCTGACCTAGTGGGCATTGATTTGGTCCAACTGATTTGCCTTCGACAAAACTAAAATCTAACTTTTTGTTAACTTTCACCCCACTGCTCCCAGCTTTAGCACAAAGGAAGCTCATTCCTTCTTCTGTATAAAAGGACTTCAACTTTTCAAGGGCCGGATTCTTGCTCTCTCTCTAAATGTTCTTCTCCAGCTGAATACCCCTAGTTCCTTTAAGTATTCCCTGGGTGATAGGGGTTCTGGACTCCTCATTAGCCTGGTCCCTTTCTCTGGACACATATTGGTCATACTAGATATCTCCTTAAAAAATTTGATACCCAGAGTGAAATTGAGCATTTGCATTGACGTGTTCTGACTACGGCTGTGACACTTTATACTGATAACATCTAAAACACTACTCATTTTTATGTCTCACCTCACTGTTTGTTCATGTTGAGACTGTGCCTTTTTCATTTTTTAATTTTTTGGCAGCACCTGTGCCACAGCAGTGACCCAAGCCATAGCAGTTACAATGCCATGGCTTAGTGGGTTAAGAACCAGAGAACTCCAAGTCTTTTTTTATATGAAATAATATGAAACCAGTTTTCTCTACCCCAAACTTATACAACCTATTTAAGTGATGATGTTACACTTATGACATGTTTAATTTCATCTTGATGGTGTCACTCTGGAACTGTTTTGAGTTGTGACTGTCATCTATTACATCAGCAATGCTGGGTTGCTCCATCCTCAAATCTGACTTTTTTTTGGTGGGGGTGGGGGGCATGTCCATGGCATGTGGAAGTTCCTGGGCTAGGGACAGAACCTGCACCACAGCAGTGACCTGAGCTGCTGCAGTGACAATGCCAGATTCTTAACCTGCTGCATCACAAGGGAACTCCCCAAATTTGATCTTTCTTTTTCATGGTTGCATCTGTGGCATGTGGAAGTTCCCAGGACAGAGACTGAATCCGAGCTGCAGCTGCAACCTACACTGCAGCTACAGCAATGCTGTATCCTTTAACCCACTGTACTGGGGAGGGGATCAAACCTGTACCTCTGCAGCAACCCAAGTCACTGCAGTCAGTCTTAACCCACTATGCCACAAGGGGAACTCCAAATCTGACCTTTCTGATGCCTGCAGCTAAACTGCTAATTTAAAAAATATAGTTGAGCTCCCATTGTGGCTCGGTGGTTGTGACCCAACTAATATCTATGAGGATGCAGGTTCAATCCTTGGCCCTGCTCAGTGGGTTAAGGATCCGGTGTTGCCTTGAGCTGTGGTGTAGGTTGCAGAAGCAACTTGAATCCCGAGTTGCTGTGGCTGTGGTATAAACCTGCAGCTTCAGCTCTAATTCAAACCCTAGCCTGGGAACTTCCATTCGTCATGAGTGCGGCCCTAAAAAAAAAAATACACACACACACATTATATACATTACATATGTGTGTGTATGTATATATATATATACACACACATATATGTATACACATACATAGAGTTGAATAAGAGCCCTGTGAAATATCAATAGAAACCAAAATCACACTAATTCATTAATCAGTAATTGGTTTAAATATCTGAATAGATGTCCATGTACTATCCCATCAAGGCCATACCTATCTATGAGGCTGTTAGGAAATCCTTTCAGAAACTGATTTATACTAATAATCCATTCATCTGACCTAGTGGTATAACAGCATTATCACAGGAAGAACTAGGTTAGTGCTTTCCCCATTTTTGGAAATCAAGACACTAGAAGATAGCTGTTATTTCTTGCTGAAGCTATCTGGCTACTTTAGGGTGTGCCAATTCATCCCTTTGAATCTTTACCTGATGGAAATGAAGTAGAAATCAAAGAATTTCTACTTAGGCAGAATCCAGGACTCAGGAGGTCCAGGAGTCAGAGATTATGCAGGTAGAACCAACAGTTTGTCAACATTAAGAAACCCAAGACAGAGCCTGTCAAGAAGCAAATGGCAGATACTTTTTTCTCTACATTAAATCTAATTTTCAACATCAAAAGTTCCTTTAGCATAACCACACTTAATGACTTTCTTGATCCAGTGAATGTCTCCAAAATAGGCAAGGAGTTTAACTCGACCAATTGGGAAACCACTTGGTATGCCACAGTCATCCTCTCAGAAAAGCCCAAGTTCTTGTGCTCTCTGGTGAACTCTTAAAAAGCACAGTTTCAGTCTTAGAAAGCTGATCCTCTGAGAATTATTTTGGGACTCTTCGGAGTTCATTCATGAGCCAAAGGGCAACACTGAGCAGAGCCAGGGAGCCCGACTGGTGAGTGGCAGCCAGAGGAGTTGGAACGTACATCAGCAGAGTGCTAATGCCCAAGCCCACCTGTTACAAGGGAAAGAAAGCGGTAAGCGAAGTAGGAACCACGCGTTCAGAGCTGAAATGACTGGCATGATAACCAGGTACACGAATCCTCCAGCCTCCCATCAGATCGTTAAAAAAATATATATATTTAGTTTCACAAGTAAATGGACTTACAAAGGAAATTCAAACAAAATAGATAAACCTAAAATTCACTCTAATTACCCTTCATCTAGCCTAGTTCTCCTCCCCAAAGGTAGCCACTGTTATCAGTTTCTACACACTTGTACTTTTGAATACATGTTTATAGAGAAACACACAACTTTGTGCTTTTAAAAAATATATTTTGAAGTTTCCTTGTGGCATACTGGGTTAAGGATCTGGCATGATCACTGCAGCAGCTCAGGTGTGGGTCTCATCGCTGGCTCAGGAACTTCCATGTGTGCAGCCTAATATATGTGTATATATATATATATATATATATATATATATATATATATATATATATATACATACATACATATACACACACACACATATGTAGTTCTGTCACTTGCTATTTTTCATTTAACAATGTATGTCTTAAAATGTTTTAAACCACTGTACAGTATTACACAGTATGGATATGCCACATATGTTTAACTATTTAGGTTATTTCCAATTTTTCACTATCACAGTAATTCCATGATGAATTTCCTTGGACATAGCTCTTTGTGCATTAGAGTATCTCCAGGGAAGGCACTAAGAAGTCAATTTATTTGACCAAAGGATTATACATTTAACACTTCATTGCCAAACAGCCTCTAGAAAAAGCTGTACCAACACATACTCTAAGAATATACAAATGTATCCATTTTCCTATACTGATGCCAATAACCAATTATCTCTTTTTTTCTCATTTTTTTCCCAATCTGACAGGTACAAAATGGCACACGTTTTAATTTGCTCCTTTCTGATCATGAGTCAGGCTAAATAGCTTTTCATATTTATTGGCCATTCATCATTCCTCTTATGAGAATTGTGTATTAATTTTTATTTTCTGGTTGTTAATCTTTTTATCTATTATAAATATTAAAAATATTTTCTCCTAGCCTGTCACCTTTTTAAACTTTGGGGTTTTTTTGGCTTTTTTTTTTGTCTTTTTAGGGCCACACCTGCGGCATATAGAGGTTCCCAGGCTAGGGGTCTAATCGGAGCTGTTGCTGCCAGCCTACACCAGAGCCACAGCAATGCCAGATCCGAGCCGCATCTGCGACCTACACCACATCTCACGGCAACGCCAGATCGTTAACCTACTGAGCAAGGCCAGGGATCGAACCCACAACCACATGGTTCCTAGTTGGATTCGTTTCTGCTGCGCCATGATGGCAACTCCTTAAACTTTGTTTTGAGGACACTTTCAGAACAAAAAGAAGTGGTTTATACCTGCGTGTACGCCAAAGCTAGCAGAGTCGCTGCTGCTATCTTGGTCCTTCGAGGAAGGGGGATTCTCCGGGAGAGGAAGTAGAGCACCGTAATGGCAGTAACTGAAGTGATTCCCTGCAGGGAAGAGAGTCTCCTCAAGTGCCAGGAAGAAAGGTTCCGGCCTCCTTGTTTCTGCTCACCTTACATCTCCTCCAGATCCACTGAGCAACCGGTAAGCACTTTCCTGTCCCAGGCACAGGGAACACCTGATCACTCTTCCTCAGCCCCTTCCACGCTCCTCTTCTACTTGCCATCCCAATGTCAACCAGGCATGGCTCCACCTAAAGTTTCCGCATCTATCACTCTATGCCCTCTCACTCTCTCAGCAATCTTATCCATCCTCCTTTGTGGGTGGCTCTCAGTTTTTAAATCACTGTTTGCCATCCTTATCCCTAATTTCATCTCTAGTCTAATCCTGTATGTTTAAAACAGGGCTGACCCCAGCACATAAAGGTTACTATTTTTCTGGGCTGTGAGTACAGGAGGTGGTGATGCTGCCAGCTAGTGCTGAAAAAGATCTAAAGTCTCATTTTCATTTCCATCTCTTCAGAAAGAGAGCCTGGAGCTGGCAAGAGGGTTTCTGTCTCCCTTGCGTGATGTCAAGGAGAATGTTTTTCTATCATTTTCTATACCAATTTCACTTCTTTTCCTTTTCAGAGCTGTCCACAATGACAGTATCAACCAGACTTATTTCAAAATGCTGTGTGACAGTGGGGACTGAGCCCACACAGATAACTTGCCCAAACCCCAGCATTCCCTCTGGATGTGAGCCCCCTGGGCCTCTCTCTGGGTGCACTTCCACCATCTCACACTTAACCGCACCTCAGTCTGATGACATCTCTGTCTCTAGCTCAACACTCATTCCTATAGTCCCATTTCTGCTGGAGTATTTTAAGCATGCCACAGAGAAACTGGGGTCTCTTTTGATCTTTCTTTACCTTTATTCCTGCAGCCAGTCTTCTATTCCTTACAACCTCTTGCAGATTCACCATTCTTCTCAAGTCCCACTCCCACCATGAAGCCCTGAAACTCCTGAACCCCGCCATTCTCACAGCATTATTATAACACCATTACTGCTTCTCACTGGTCTCCTTGCTGCTGATCCTTCCCTGCTCCAACTGATCATGCTTAGGCCACCAAGCTGCTCTCAACATGACTCAGAGTAGGCCCTTCATAAGTATTAGCTTTAATGAGGTGTACTTACGATGCTTTAACTCCTTGGGTCTTGGTTCAGCCATGACAACTCTGTGTTCAGGAACCACTGAACTCTACTTTGTACTCTCATCTCTACTCAGCCTCATTTCTGCTAAAATGACTCTCCTGTGCACATGCAGGACTGAGGGGTATTACCATTTGCCAGATGGTAGGAGGCATATTCAAACTATGAGCTGGCAGCATCCTGAAAGTCAGAATTACACACGCCCCTAGAGCGGGTGTGGGTAATTAGGACAAAAACAGCACATCAGAGAACCGGTACTAAATTTCTTCTAAAAAGAAAAGGAAATCTAGGTTCCACTCTACCATCTCACTGTTCCCTCAGTGCTTCAGATGCCCAAAAGGCCGTGAGGGGCTCCCTGTGCTTAGTAGTGAGTAACGACCAGCCGGACTTACCAAAATCCGGTGATCAAACTGCACCGTGGTGGGATTCTCAAAAACATTCTTCAGGAGAGGGGAGAAGGTAAGGAGATCCTCTGGGATCCAAGATTCTCCCATCTTGGGGAAGGAGTTATAAACAAGCCCGGCATCCAGTCCTGCCACAAAAGCCCCTGTATTTCCAGGGAAAGAGCATTTAATAAAGTGAAAGAAAGAAGAGATCAAATACTCCAAATACTAGTTCTGACATAGGAACAGAGTTAGACAAAAGAATATTCAAAGAATAGAAAGATCTACAGCAGGAGTTCTCAAATGGAATATACATCACAATCACCATGGGAACTTCAAAAAAAAAAACCCCAAATACCTGCCTCCTCACCTGCTCCCACCCCAAGATTCTGGCATGCCTCCCCTCTAGAGGAGTGGACTAGAAGCTCTATAGAGAGGCATCTTAGTTTGGAGAAGTTTCCTTAGTGATTCTGATTCTGATGTCCTCCTCACCCCCCAACTGAGAACTACTGATCGATTTTAGAACTAGTTAACTTTCTCCTTTGCTTCCTCAAGTCTCCTCTCAAACATCATTTTGTCATAAATATCTCCCCAGTGATCCTATATGGGATGGCATTCCCTCACCCCATCTCTCTTTACTTAACTTGATTTATTTTTCTTCACAGCACTAAACACAATCTGACATACTATGCTTTATTGTCTTCCCCAAGTGCTCAAAGAAACCTTATAAACTAAATCTTGGATAAACACACAAAGAATGTATCCATGAATTTAACAGATGACTGATCCATTATTTATGATCAAAGGAAATTCAGGTATGTTAAATCACATTCCTTATTTTTATAAAGGCCATTTTTAAAGTCAAAATTAATATTCTTTCACCAAAAAGGGGGCAGAGGAGATCTGGGTGAATCACTGGTTCGATGATTTTATTTAGAGCTGTGCTGTCCAAGTCAACTTTCTATTTTCACTTACTTTTAATCAAGTTTAAATAGTTACATGTGGCTAGTGATGATTATATAGAGCAGCTCTAGCATAAGAGAGGAAGAATGAGAAAGATCTGGGCTAGTCTCTTTGCCCCAGTAAACCCCCCACCTTAAGCCATATTTGAGGGCAGGCTTTTATCTGACCCATCTTGGTATAGTGTAATAATAATAACAATAATGTTTATTTAATAGTAAGCGCCAATACTTACATAGCCTTTGCTACATGTCAGGTGCTGTTCTAAGCATTTCACATATATTACTCATACTATTACTGTCATTCCCCACTTTACAGATGAGGTCACTGAGGCCAAAAGAGGTGACATAGCTTGTCCAAGGTTGTAGAGTTCTTTGGTGGTGAAGCCAGGATTTGTACCTAGACAGCCTGGAGCTAACAGATGCTCAATATATATACATATTTTTGGCTGTGCCTAAGACATGCAAAAGTTCCTGGGCCAGGGAATGAACCTGTGCCATAGCAATGACCCAAGCCACAACACTAACAACATTAGATCTTTAACTGCGAGGCCACCAGGAAACTTCAATGATTGATATCTTTGTTCAACTGAATGGAAAGCAGAATTTTAGGGAGGGAGAAAGAAATAGAAAATGAGAGTGAAGATGGTGGGTATGAGAGAGGCAGGTGTAAACGGGAAATATAAAGATGCATGAGGAAAACATTAGGCAAGAGATCCTACCAGAGAGTGGAGTGAAACTAGGCCATCTTCGCCAAGAAGCGTCCTACCTGAGAGAGCCGTAACGAACACCAGGCCTGTTGTTCCATGAGCAAATCGTCTCAGCCACAAGAGTTGACGGGTTTCAGGCAACTAAATAAGAAAATCATGAAGATAAACTGACTGCAGGAGCTATGAAAGGCAGTAGAGATCTCCAAGGCCAAACCCATCTGATAATTTCAAGTCTGATCTTCTCTGACCCTTGGTTAAGTACTCCCAGCAGATATTGTATTTTATTCTATCTAAATTCTATTAAAAAAATATGTACATTTACTATCTGTCTTCCCTGCCTCTTGTAAGTTTTGTGAAGGTAGGAACTGCTGTCTGAGTTGCTTATTACAGTAATCCCAGCCCAGTGCTGGGCATATCTATATGTTCAGTATCTATCTGTTCAATAACTGAATAATTTGCATTGTTCAGGGGAAAATACTTCACATGGTTAGATGATGTGACTTAAGGTATAGAATTGGATTTTCATGTAGTGTGTGATATTTAGTGTTTAACAAACATAATCATAACCAAAACTGATGTCTAGAGTAGAGATCCTTGTATTTAGTGCTTTTAGTAAAGTCAAAATTTGTCTTTATTTTCACTGTAGCCAACCTGTGATAATAAGCAGTGAATCGACAAATATTTAGTAAGAACTAAAGGGAAGTCAGAGTGCTGCCCTCAAATGATTTAGAATCTAGTATGTGAAGAGTTAGGTATCATTGCTAAGCTTTTGTAGGACAGTCTATCAGCACTGTCCATTAGAACTGTTCTATTATCTGTGCTGCCCAATATGAGGCTAATGAGGACTTAACATGAGAGTAGAGCAACAGAAAATTAAGTAAAAAAGTTAATCTTATTTAAAGTTTAAGGAGATAACGTTTGTTTAAATAAAATTAATTTGGGGAGTTCATAGTCTCAGTAGAAGTGAATCCGACTAGCAACCATAAGGTTGCAGGTTTGACCCCTGGCCTCACTCAGTGGGTTAAGGATCCGGCATTGCCGTGAGCTGTGCTGTAGGTCGCAGGTACAGCTTGGATCTTGCGTTGCTATGGTTGTGGCGTGGGCTGGCAGCTGTAGCTTCGATTTGACCCCTAGCCCTGGGAACATCATATGCCGCAGGTGCAGCCCTAAAAAGCAAAATAAATAAATAAATAAAAATAATTTTATTTAATTTTAATCAGAATTTAATGTGGCTAGTAGCTACCACGCTGGACAGCACAGTACTATATGGCTATCATCTCAAATCCTTTCTGTAATTAGTGAAATATAAATAAACCAAAAGAGAAAAACAATAATTAAAAAGTCACTGGTAACCTTTAAGAGTACCACAGTATTTAGCAAAGTGTGTGCATATGTGTCAGTGTCAGGGTGAATGTGTGGGTGTGCCTAGGGGTAGGTGGGGAAGCCAGATGACAGGAATTGGAAAGAATGGCTTATCAGGATGTATAGCTATAGATTTAGGCAATTCATTTTAGAAGTCTGGCTTTGAAAGTAAGAAGAACAGGAATTGTTCAGATGTGGATTACCTCCTATACCAATGTTTCAACCCCATCCGGCTTCCCTATGGGGATTACTGCCAACATCTCCTCTTCTTATTGGCTCCAAGTACCAACTGGATGGATGATTTACTTAAAAGTTCTATATCACCCCAAACTTCACTCATGAATAGGTTATCCAGGCCAATCAAGATTTTTTTTTAAGGGCCACACCACTGGCATATGGAGGCTCCCAGGCTGGGGTCCAACTGGAGCTGTAGCCGCTGGCTGACACCAGAGCTATAGTAACTCGGGATCCAAGCCATGTCTGTGACCTACACCACAACTCATGGCAACACTGGATCCTTAACCCACTGAGCAAGGCCAGGGATCAAACCCAGGTCCTCATGGATACTAGTCGGGTTCATTAACTGCTGAGCCACAACAGGAACTCCCCAACCAAGATTTTAATACCTAAAACAATACTCATTTTAAAAACACCTAGTACTTTCCTTTAATCAACATACAGAGAAAATACTTTTAGGCAAGATCACCACAGTTTACTGTCTTGTTAGATTTGATGAATGGCAGGGTCCCCATATAAAGAACAAACAACCACACGGCTCTTGTACACCATTAAAGGTCCACAAGTAGCTTTCCTTCTGGCCTTCTTCACCTCACCAGTGATCATCCCTCTGGGAGTCAGAAGTAAAGTGGTCAGAGTATCTCACTGTTGGTACTCTTTCCTTCTTGTTCTGAAATTCATGTTTTCATCTTTCTGGATAGGCAGTGCTGACAAAATATTTGGCTCCTATACTAATTCTCTTTTAAATAAGCTGCTCCAGCACCCCCTCCCCAAAAATAACTGCAGTTTTTACTTTGCTATCCTGAGCTATCCAGAGTCCCAAAGTTCAGTGTTTTTTTTTCCAAATTCTTTACTAAATTTTAGTTTTTTATTAATGATTTTTATTTTTCCATTATAGTTGATTTACAGTAGTCTGTCAATTTTCTACTGCACAGCAAAGTGACCCAGTCACAGATACATATATATATGTGTGTGTGTGTGTGTGTGTGTGTAGATATATTATATACATATATACACACACACATGCATTCTTTTTCTCACATTATTCTCCATCATGTTCCATCACAAATGACTAGATATAGTTCCCTGCGCTATACAGCAGGATCTTATTGCTTATCCACTCCAAATGCAACAGTTTGCCAGTGTTTCTTCAAATTTTTGGTTATATCTAGTGTTTGGTAAATGGATAGATATTACTGAGGGAATGTGTCCATTCTGACATATAACTTCCCATTTTTACCAGAATTTCCCTCTCTGACTCTGTCAGCATCTGTGCAAATGTGGTAATAGTACAGACTGACTTTACCTTGTGCTGAGGTAGCAGCAGTGAGAGCGAGGTCCACAAGCTGGCGCAATAAAGAACAAGGGCTGATCCCAGGTGGGCAGCAAGGCGGTACTGACTGACCCGAGGGATGTCATGGGAATCTGGTTTTTCTTCTAATCCACTTTTCACCATATACCATCCCAACAGGCCCTACAACCAAAAAGAGAAAAGGCAAACAAAACAGGGTTGAAGCTGTCTTTCCAGCTCTACTCTCTGAGAAAGTGAGTACTCCTACCTGACCCCTCCCCTCCATACCCTCCGATACCCCAGTATCCAGGACTCATGACCAACTTCTACAAACTGCATCATAAATGCTTAATCACTGTTTAGGGTAACATTTTATTGAAGTAGAAGCCAAATATAGGAAAGTACACAAAAACGTATTTGGGCAAAACCTTATAAACACTTGACATAATTTAACATTATGTAAACCAGTGAAATATGAAAATAGAGAACTGATTCTATAAAAACTAAGTCGCATGCTTTGGAAAAACTCAACAGAGATAACTGCTTAAAACAATTACTGTCACATTAGGAGGGAATAGACCATTATAAAAGTTTTTTCATAAAAATCTCTAAGGCTTTTCAGGCAAATTGCTTTGCAAGTGTCTAAATTCCTACTCCTCTTTTTTAAAAAATGGTAATGAAAGTACATGTTTAAGTTTAAAAGTTTAAGGATTGTATTATTATTCTATGATTCTCTGTTTTAACTGGCTTTTTCAATTAACCAAAGAACTGTCAGTTCTAATCACAGCAGATAAGACATAGCCCTTCCACCCCGCCCCTCTCCGGTCAGCAGAATCATGTCAAAGAGGTGGGACAAACCCACCTCTTCTAAATATATACTCCTCAGGAAGTCTTTTTGGGCATTTTTTTCCCTCTTAATGATTACCCTAGGTGTTCTAATCATCTTGATTTCATCTGCATAGACTGGAAGATGAAGGTGTAAGCAGTGTGATTTGCCAGCCCTCACTTTCTTTCTCCCATAATCATATACACCGCCTTCACACTTTTGCCTTCCTGGAAGTCTGTCGTAAATGTTTTGTTTTGTTCAATTCTAAAATGAAGTTCCACTTTGTTTCACCTACCCTCCCTCCTTCTATCAGACTTTTAGTATCTGACTATTATCTGTTTCTATCACCTCTATTTTGTCTCTTCTATCTCCTTCCCTGATTCCTTCTAAATGGTTCATATTCTTATCACTTCTGACTTAATCAGTTAGCTCCCTCCTGATCAAATTTTGATATTTCTTTGATGCTCTGATACTCTCTCTTGGGCCTATAGCCCTTGACCCAAATACTCACATGTATCTTCTATAACATTCCTTTTTTTGGCTCTCAGGCTCACTTAACCCCTTAACTGTGGGAGTCACGCAAAGCTATTTTCCTTAAGATGAGTTCAACTTATATAACTTTAATCACCATTTATATCTGAATATCTCTCAGCTAATCTGTAGTCTAGGATTCTTCATCCCACAAAATGTTTCTCTCTTTTGGAATTTTCCTATTTGCTTCTGTAGCCCTTCTAGCATAGGGATTCCACTTCCCCAGGGAGCAGGCAAGTTAGAAAAAGGGAGGAGATGAGAATCTAGGAGGAGAGCCATGATGGAAAAGAAACAAATTCTTGTGACACAAAAATATATTTACTGAGTGTTAACTGATTCCAGGCACTAAACCAAGTACTTACATGCATGATCTCATTTAATACTCACACAACCTAAGCGGCAGGCCTATTGCCCCCATTTACCTAAGAGGTTAGACAAACTGCTCTAGTAAGTGACAGGGCAGGGCCTTGAAGCCAGGCCTGTGACCCTAAAATCCATGCTCTTACCCACTTTGTTATACTGTTCCAAAGGTTACTTCCTTAAAAACAATGCCAACTAGGAAGCTCCTGAGAACATTTCTGGTTCCTCAAACTTCAAGTGAATCTCACCTGGAAGCAGACTAAACCACAGAGAGCAAGAACACGTCCTTTCAGGCCACGGTTGAGCCAGCCCTTTCTCCAAAAGTAGGCAGCAGGTAGGATGTATGCGAGCCCTACAATGCGACCCCACATCCGATGTGAGTACTCCATATACCAGATGAACTTGAATTCTGACAATGTCATATCATGATTCAAGCTGAGTGAAAAGGAAAATCAAAAATAAGAAAGAGGAAAAAAAGCCATTTGACTTTTATTTCCTGATGGAATTCAGGAAAATTTTCAGTTTTGAAGCTTGATTGATCTGCCCTATTCCTCAACAGCCATCTCAGAATCACTTTGGAATTGGGGGTTTAGAGTAGGTGGACTGCTAAACACAACTGAGCCAAATATTAAAAAATAATAGAACCTAACCGTTATGAACAGTTTATGCAAAAGACTGAGTGGCCCTAGTGAGATGTTAACCCAGTTTTCTCTCTACTTACATTTTATTTATTTATTTATTTATTTATCATATTTTTGCCTTTTTAGGGCCGCACCCACGGCATATGGAGGTTCCCAGGCTTGGGGTTTAATTGGAGCTGTAGCCACCGGCCTATGCCACAGCAGCACGGGATCCGACCCATGTCTGCAACCTACACCACAGCTCATGGCAACGCCACATCCTTAACCCACTGAGCGAAGCCAGGTATCAAACCCGCAACCTCATGGTTCCTAAGTCGGATTCATCAACCACTGAGCCATGACCGGAACTCCTATACTTACATTTTAAATTCTGGAAACTGCTGGTATTTTTGGAATTCTGCTTCCCATTCCTCTTGGCTTGTAGGTGGCTTCATCTCTTTAATTAAATGCCAGTCTACCATGGAGAGGCCAGACTCTGTCAACCTTAACATAGGAAAGAGATCTCAGTTGTGTGTGTTAAATTTGAGTGTATGTGTGCAGACCACACTGGATTACCGGTTTATAGCAGCATGTGTAACAAACTGTTGATGAGAGAAAGTTTGCCTTTATAGTTGAGCTAATAAAATATGTATTACAGTTTTTCAACTCTAATGAAATAATGAATTTAGGCAATAATCATCAATGGCTGTTGACATCCCTAACGGACATCAGATATTTATGAACGCTTTAATCACTTAAAAAGTATTTTGTGGCCCACCCTCACCCTGAATTTGATCAAGCAACAAGGGGCTGACAGGAAATACTGGGGGCAATGAAACATGTTAAACACCATAAGTTTACCATCAGCAAAATCCAGACTGTGGGAAACTCCAAAGGACAAATGACTTGCATTTCTTTAACAACAAAAAAAACTACAAAGGGGGAAGGGAAAATGTAGGGAGTAGACTCCAAATCTATAAAACCTCTTTAGAGATTTTTAAAGAGACCTAAGAGGCATGCATAGGAACCAATGTGATATATGGAACTTATTTGCGCTTAATTCAAACAAACTGTACAAAAAATTTTGAGACAAATTAAAACTGTTTGTAGGGGTAAATACAGGCAAACAATGCACAGCTAACAGTTAAGACCTGAACCACTCTTTACAAAGGGTTCCTACTAGTAAAACCCCAAACTGTTCTATTGCTGTGCAAGCCATCAGACATGTTCCCTCTGTAGGCTTTAGTTTCTGCATATGTAAAATGTGGGAGCTAGACTAGATGATTTCTAAGGTCCCCTCCCCCACCCTCCACTTCTACTGATGATACAAATAGCGGACGAACTATGAACAAATTACTCACCTAGTTACTCCACCAAGAATAACTGCTCCAGCCACTGTTCCACTGCAGACCAGGAGCCATCGGCCCACCACCCGCTCAGCAGCCTTTGAAGGAAGGGACACTCTACCCCTTCCAGATTGCAAACCTACTTCAGAGATGGTGCTATACTGCCCTGGCCTCAAGGGGTGCCCGATCCCACAGCGGCAACCACACTGAAGATCAAGACAGACAAATTAAAACTGGAGAAAGACAGAAAGACCTCACTCCACTGCTACTCACACTCAGTCTCACTGTGGTGTGGAGTACCCTCAATGGCCACATCTCCACTGCTACAGCCCTGGAAAATCATCTCTTCTCTGGACTACTGCATCCACCCTCCAACTGGTTTCCCTCTTCCAATCCATCCTGACACTACATGAACCTTTTGGTCTCTGCATACTTCCCCCAGACTTAACTCTACACCTAAATATGAACTATTTTCTTTCTCCTGTGGGTCTTTAAACGATTTTTTTCTCTGACTGGGGCACTACTTGTCCCCAACTGACAATAATTACTGCAGGTCTCAGCTTAGATGTCACCTCCTTTAGGAAGAGTTCAAAGACTCCTACATGTCTGCAACAGGTCACTCTCAGAGCACACTGCACCTCTCCATCACACATTGTAATGTACCACTCAGTACACAGAGATTTGTCTTTATCTCCCACTAAGTTTCAAGCTGTGGCACACAGTGTGGTCAGCCTGGCTCTTTTCCTCCTGAAATCTTTGTTTCAAACACAGTTCCCTTACATAACAAGATCTTAATAAAGATTTGACGAATGAACTGTGATTTCCTCTAGGGTAGGAGACTTTTGATATTTTATTTTTCTGCTTCCCAGTTTCTAACACATAATAATCACTCAATAATTATTAGTTTCGCAAATACACACCCTCTTCTGACCCTACCCCTAAGAGTCCAAA
This sequence comes from Catagonus wagneri, assembly GCA_004024745.2. Lineage (NCBI taxonomy): Eukaryota > Metazoa > Chordata > Mammalia > Artiodactyla > Tayassuidae > Catagonus > Catagonus wagneri. The sequence goes on along the minus strand of PVHT021183705.1, from coordinate 29,653,918 downwards.
GACCCATGTTCCGTTTTCCTGCTTCTAATTAACTTTAGACAATTTAAATTAAGCCTTCGACTCTTTCCCTGTAGAATGAGATTATAGTCGCTAATCTGATTTTTCTGAGCAAAAATCAAAAATATGGGTAAAAATACTAAGCTTTTACTATGTGCTAAGCCTCGATGTATATTATATTTAATCCTCACAGCAGCCGTTATGAAGTAGCTGTTATCCCCATCTCGAAGATGAGTAAATTGAGGCACATAAAGGTTTCCTAACGTGGCTAACATCACACAGCTAGTAAGCAGTAGGTCCGGATCCGGACTCAAGGGCCCTGTACGCAAAGATACGCGTTGTGAACTCCAAGGAGCTATGGAACTGTGATCTGTGAGGATTCCTTATCTCTCTCCAAGCCGAACCCTTTCACCCCATGCCCGCTTCCGCGACTCAGAGTCCGCTGCGGTGCGCTACCTGTGTCCTAGGCGCCGCCCTAGGAAGCAGGAGTCGGAGACAGGGGCTCCCCATCAAGGCCTTCAAGGGCGGAAAGAGTAATAGCTGCATACTAAGATAAGTGCACAACCTCCACCTTCACACCCTGACGTTCAGTAGTCTCCTTTCTCCGCCATCGACAGGAAAAGTACTTCCGGGTCACGCAGAAAGAGCCCTTCCTTTTCAGAAGGCCGCGGCAAGCAGAGATTGCGCCTGCGCTAGCGACTGGGCTTTCGCAGGGGCTGCTGGGGCGTGGACTTCGGGGACGCGCAGGGGGACGCGCAGCGGTGAGGACGCGCTTCTCCAGTCGCGCGCCGGAACCCAGACTTTCGAGTGGGAACGGTAGACGCACGAGGGAGGAACCCGTGGAGCATGAAGAGGCAGGGGGCCTCCTCGGAGCGGAAACGGGCGCGGATACCCTCCGGGAAGGCCGGTGCGGAAGGGGGCTGGGAGAGGGCTGTCCCCGAGTTCGCTTTTGGGTGAGGGCTGGCTGGCTGGGGGTCTGGCCCGAGGATTAATTGCGACTTCCCTGGCAATAGTTTCTCGTGCTCTTGGAAATCTGGAAACCCGGGCGCTGATGGCGAGAGTGGCTTGGCTCTGGAACTAGATATATGGGTTCGAATCCCGGAGCTACCTCGTCTGCTCAAGCGACCGTGTTCAATTTGGTTAACTTCTCTCCGCCTCGCGTTCCCACCTACACTTACTCCGTCGCTGTGATGGTTCGGTATCGAGCGCCGAGTTCAGTGCCTAGCTTGTGGGGACCGCTTAGTAACCTGTAGCTGCTGCGGCGGGGGCGGAGATTGTTTCTAAAGCCACACCGCTACCAAGTGGCAGAGCTTGGCTGTCACAAGTCCCAAGTTCCTTCTGCCGAGTTCTTCCTGCCGAGCCAGCGTGGGATGGCTTGGCAGGTGCTGGGAAATTTTTCAGGTCCTTCCCCCCTCCTACGTGAGCTCTTGGTTCCTCCAAACCAGTGGTTCTCAAACTTTTTGATCTCAGGACTCCTTTACCCTCCCCCAAAATTAAGGCCTTTTATTTATTATTGGTAGTGGCCATGTTAGATTTTTTTTTTTTTTTTAATTTTTATGGCCACAACCACAGCATATGGAATTTCTCGGGCCAGGGTTAGAATGGGGGCTGCAGCTGTAAACTACTTGGGAGCTGAGACAACCACTGCTCCAGGGCAGGTATCGAACCCACACCTCCACAGCCACCCCAACCCTCTGCATTTAGATTCTTAACCACAGCGGAAACTATAGAAAATTTTTAATTCAATTTTTTAATCGAAATATAGTTCATTTACAAAGTTGTGGGCCATATTAGAGATTAAAACAGGAATTTTTACAATGTTAACTAAAAAAAATAATAAATCCATTACATATTAACGCAAGTAACATTATTTTATGAAAAAAATCACAATTTTCCTAAAGACTATTGAGTGAGAACAGTGCCAGTGTTTTGTGTTTTTGCAGATCTCTTTAATATCTGGCTTAATGGAATTCTCATACCTGCTCCTACATTCAACCTGACAGGTCAGATGGCCTCCAGAAAACTCCACTCCACTTGTGAGAGAATGAGAGTGAAAAAGGCAAATAAAATCTTAGCATTATTATGTAAATAATTTTCACTGCACACTCTGAAAGTGTCTTGGAAGTCTCTAGTCCAGAGCTAACTGGTCTACCACACTTTGCAAACTGCTGCTCCAAACAAATGTCCTCTTCTTTGATCCCTACAAAGAACTTCCTTTTGTAGGACAGCTACTTTACTCTGCCTTTTTTCTTAGTCTTTGGTGTGCATCCCTACCCTCTTCAACGAAAGTCTTGTCTAGTGTCGTGGATAATGGTGCCTCTGCAGCTTTGTCCACTTAGACTGATCTGACAGCTGGTATAGGTGGCTATGGGGAAAGCCATGGAGCTAGTGCAGTGCTATTGGTTAAGAACACAGAGTATCGCTCAACTCTTGCGCATTTTGAGACTGATAGTCTTTTCAATAAATGAAGCAGTTTTAGTTTCATGTTAGTAGATGATAGATTTTTGTTTTTCAAATTAAAAATTGGTTGGCTTAAAAAAACATAAAAGCAACATTGGGTAGAAAAAAAATCAAGCACTATAGAAAAGTAAAAGTAATTTCAGGAGTTTCTGTTGTGGCTCAGTGGGTTAAGAACCTGACATAGTATGTTCCTGAGGATGCAGGTTCGATCCCTGGCCTCTCTCAAGTGAGTTAAGGATCCGGTGTTAGCGCAAGCTGCAAGGAAGTTTGCAGGTGCAGCTTGGATCCCACAGTACCGTGGCTGTGGTATAGGCTGGCAGCTGCAGCTCCTTTTCTATCCCTAGCGCTGGAACGTACATATGCCGCAGGTGCAGCCTTAAAAAGGAAAAAAAAAGTAATTTCAAATTCTACCACCTGGTAGTCACCATTGTTAGTTGTGGTGAACATTCTTTTAGGTATTATTGCATGAAGTATGCATTCAGTATTCTTATTTTTTTTTAAGTATGTCCTTAGCTTACAGAAAAAAATCGAAACTCTGTTTTCATCACACTCTTTAGTATAAATACATGAAGTTTTATTTATGAATTTATAGTTATTCAACTTTTAGTAAACCTTTTTTTTTTTTTTTTCGCTTTTTAGAGCTGCACCTGCAGCATACGGAAGTTCCCAGCTAGGGGTCAAATCAGAGCCACAGGTGCCAGCCTGTACCACAGCCATGGCAACACAGGATCTGAGCCATGTCTGTGATCTATACCACAGCTCACAGCAACGCCAGATCCCACCCACTGAGTGAGGCCAGGGATTGAACCTGCATCGTCATGCATACTAGTTAGATTTGTTACAGCTGAGCCACAATGGGAACTTCCAACCTTTGGTAAATCTCTGTGTGACTGTTGTGTGCTGTGGTAGACAGTGTGCTTACTGAGAGTAATAATAAAGATTTCTCACATAAAGGCCTTACTTGGGAACTTTAGGTCAAGTAAGAATGATCAGACATCCATCTACAAAAATAATAATGAGAAACTAAGATACAGTTAGTGTTTTAAAGAGGAATGTATAGCTTATTTGAGATTTATATGAGCTCAGAAAAGGGAGATACAATTTCCTGCTTTGGGATAGAGGAAATATGGGAATGTGATTTGACATGAGCCTCGGAAGATTTTAGCATTCAAAGATGGAACTGGAAGGACTGTGGACTGAGGAGATGGCATAAACAAGAACAGGAATGGGGACTAGGGGGAACTGGAGGCAAATAGAGGAAGAAATGTATAGTTAAATCATGGTAACTAATACTTTTTGTACATTTGGTGGGTACTATCCACTTTACATGAATTATCTCATTTTATCCTCACTACTGTGAAGTAGGTACACAGTAAGCGTTTATAGAAAGCTTAGGCTAGGAGTTCCCATCATGGCTCAGTGGTTAACGAATCTGACTAATCTGACTAGCATCCATGAGGACGCAGTTTCAATCCCTGGCCTTGCTCAGTGGGTTAACGATCCGGGGTTGCCATGACCTGTGGTGCAGGTCACAGATGCAGCTTGGATCTGGCATTGCTGTGGCTGTGGTGAAGGCCGGCAGCTGCAGCTCTGATTCGACCCCTAGCCTGGGAACCTCTGTATGCTGCGGTTACGGACCTAAAAAGCCAAAAAAAAAAAAAAAAAAAAGGAAACCTTAGGCTAAGTGACTTGTCTAGGACTGCACAAATAAGTCATCTAGAATTCCACAAATAAGCTGTGGGATAAGGGTTTGAAATCCATCTCTGCTCTTAAAAATATATATACCTTATAAGTAAACATTCTGCAGGCATTGAGAAGTATTGAAAGAATCTTGACCTGGAATGTGATGATGAGGTCTGTGTTTTAGGAGGACTACCTTGGCATTCGGTATATGTTTTTCTTAGTATAATTTCATATACATATGTCTTTGTTTTTTTATTTTGCAGTCCCGAGATATCAGTTTAAAAATTAATATGGTATTTTATTGCATACATGGGCCCTAATGTACTTATCTACTTCCCTATCATTGGACATTTGGATTTTGGCAGCAAAATCTAATATATTTGTGGTGGGGAGTTCCCGTCGGGGCTCAGTGGTTAATGAATCCGACTAGGAACCGTGAGGTTGTGGGTTCGATCCCTGGCATCGTTCAGTGGGTTAAGGATCTGTCGTCGCCGTGAGCTGTGGTGTAGGTTGCAGATGCAGGTCGAATCCTGCATTGCTGTGGCCATGGCGTAGACCGGCTACAGCTCCTATTAGACCCCTAGCCTGGGAACCTCCGTGTGCCGCGAGTGCGGCCTTAGAAAAGGCAAAAAAGACAATAAATTCATTAATTAAAAATAAAGTATTTGTGGTGACTTGGTCTGGATGGATAGTTACCATCATGAAATTGCATTATTCTCTCTGTATTTTAGGAGCAGCAAATGGATTTCTCATGGAAGTGTGCGTTGATTCAGTGGAGTCAGCTGTAAATGCAGAAAGAGGAGGTAAGAGAAATTAGAGAATGAATACATTTGGCAGTCCTTTTAAGAGTCTGAAAATGAATCCTTGGGAACCTCTGTGATCTCCAAGGATCTCAGTAATCCTTTTGACAACAAATATTCAACTAAAAAACATACTGGAAAATTATGCTCTTCTAGTCTTACTCCCCTAGTAGGTTACATTTTGAGTCAAGTGTCTGTAATAGTGCTTACCAACCAACTTCTTTTTTTTATTCAACTTAGCAAAGGTTTAATTTTTTTAAACCATTGATTTTAGATATTTGATGCCATTTTTAATATCAGGACTTTTATCGTTATCTTTTTGTTTTTTGAACATCATGTATTTTACCTCAGGATTTCTTTTGCACCCTGAACTTACATTAAGGAAAAGCATAGAGGAGTTCCTGTTGTGGCGCAGCGGAAATGAATCTGACTAGGAACCATGAGGCTGTGGTTCGATGCCTGGCCTCGCTCAGTGGGTTAAGGATCCAGCCTTGCTGTTAACTGTAGAGTAGGTCGCAGACGCAGCTTGGATCTGATGTTGCTGTGTCTGTGGTGTAGACCAGCAGCTGTAGCTCCGAGTTGACCCCTAGCCTGGGAACATCCATATGCCGCAGGTACGGCCCTAAAAAAGAAAGATAGAAGGAAAAAGCAGAGAAAATCCCATTGTCTCAGAATAAATTTTTTTTTTCCTTGTGATGAGAACTCATAGGATTTTTGTTCGTTTGATTTTTTTTTTTTTTTCTTCTTCCCATGGCATGTGGAAGTTCTCCAGCCAGGGATCGAATCTGAGCTGTATTTGCTCTATATGCCCTAGCTGTGCCAACACTGGATCTGTAACCCACTGCACCATAGCATGAAGTCCTCTCAGAAAAATTTTAAAATTTTATTATGGAAATTTTCAAACATATACAAAAGTAGAGAGAATAGTTTAATGAATCACCGTGTACTCATCAGCTTCGATTGTTTCAGTACATGACCAATCTTTCTTTTATTTCAGGGTCAGCAAAATTATTTTGTTAATAGTAAGATAATAAATATTCCCTTTGCTGGCATTTTTGGTCTCTGCCATATATTCTTCTTTGTTTGTTTGTTTACAGCCACACCTATGGCATATGGAAGTTCCCAGGCTAGGGGTTAAATTGGAGCTGCAGCTGGAGTCCTACACCACATCCATAGCAATGCTGGATCCAACCCATACCACAGCTTGCAGCAATACCAGATCCTTAACCCACTGAGCAAGACCAGGGATTGAACCCACAGCCTCATAGACACTGTGTCAGGTTCTTAACCTGCTGAGCCACAACAGGAACTCCTCTTCTTTGTTTTTTTAAATAATCCTTTGAAAATGTAAAAACTGGAGTTCCTGTCATGGCTCAGTGGTTAATGAACCCAACCAGTATCCATGAGGACCCAGGTTCGATCCCTGGCCTTGCTCAGTGCGTTAAAGATCCAGTGTTGCTGTGAGCTGTGGTGTAGGTCACAGATGCATCCTGAATCCCAAGTTGCTGTGGCTATGGTATAGGCCAGCAGCTACGGCTCTGTTTCAACCCCTGGCCTGGGAACCTCCATATGCCATGGGTACAGGTCTAAATAGACAAAAGACCAAAAAAAAAAAAAAGAAAAGAAAAGAAAATGTAAAAACCAGTCTTAGTTTGGCGATAAAAATGGAGTACTGATATAAGCCACAACATAGATAAATCTTGAAACATTCTAAATGGAAGAAAGCAGTCAAAAAATACTATGTATTGTATGATTTGTCATTTGACTTAACACGAAATGTCCAGATTAGGCACAGTTTTGTAGACCGAAAGTTGATTAGTGATTGCAAAGGACTGAGGAGCATGGGAGAAGGGAAAGTCACTGCTAAAGGGTATGAGGTTTCTTTTTGGAGTGATGATTACAAAATTCCGTGAGCGGAGTTCCCATCATGGCGCAGTGGTTAACGAATCCGACTAGGAACCATGAGGTTGCGGGTTCGATCCCTGGCATTGCTCAGTGGGTTAACGTTCTGGCGTTGCGGTGAGCTGTGGTGTAGGTCGCAGATGCAGCTCGGATCTGGCGTTGCTGTGGCTCTGGTGTAGGCCGGCAGCCACAGCTCCGATTAGACCCCTAGCCTGAGAACCTCCATATGCTGCAGGTGTGGCCCTAAAAAGACCAAAAAAAAAGACAAAAAAAATTTCCGTAAGCATGCTAAAACCCATTGAATTATACACTTGAAATGGGTGAATTGTATGTTACTGTCAATAAAGATGTTATTTTTTAAAAAATACACAAAACATTTTAAACTTATATGCCATAACAAAAACGAACTGTGAGCCTTTGGCCTGCAGACCGTAGTTTTCTGACCCCTGAGCTATATACCTATCTTTCCTCCCCAATCCCCAAATTATTTTGAAGGAAACCACCAAAGAGATCATGTCATTTCAAATATTTTAGTATCTCTAAAAGGTTAGGGCTCTTTAAAATATAGTAGTCATGGCCATAAGATCATTAACGTCTTTTTTTTTAATAATTTTTGTTTTTTCCATTATAGTCGGTTTATAGTGTTCTGTCAACTTTTTACTTTACAGCAAAGTGACCCAGTCACATACACACATATATACTTCTTTTTCTCACATTATCCTCCATCATGCTCCATCAAAAGTGACTAGATATAGTTCCCAGTGCTATACAGGATCTCATTGCTTATCCATTCCAAAGCAATAGTTTGCATCTATTAACCCCAAATTCCCAGTCCATTCCACTCCCTCCCCTCCCTCTTGGTAACCACAAGTCTGTTCTCCAAGTCCATGAGTTTCTTTTCTATGGAAAGGTTGTTTGTGCAGCATATTAGATTCCAGATGTAAGTGATATCATATGGTATTTGTCTTTCTCTTTCTGACTTACTTCACATAGTATGAGAGTCTCATGTTGCTGCAAATGGCCTTATTTTGTTCTTTTTTATGGCTGAGTAGTATTCCATTGTGTATATATACCACATCTTTTTAATCCATTCATCTGTCGATGAACATTTAGGTATATTAACATATCTTTTAAAAATATTTCTTAAAAAAAATATTTCTTAGAGTTCCCTTCGTGGCACAGCGGAAACGAATCTGACTGGGAACCATGAGGTTGCAGGTTCGATCCCTGGCCTTGCTCAGTGGGTTAAAGATCCAGCATTGCCGTGAGATGTGGTGTAGGTTGCAGATTTATCTCAGATCCCACGTTGCTGTGGCTGTGGTGTAGGTCAGCGGCTACAGCTCCGATTGGGCCCCTAGCCTGGGAATCTCCATATGCCATGGATGTGGCCCCAAAAAGACCAAAAAAAAAAAAAAATGTATATATATATGTATATATATTTCTTGATATCATCAAGAATACCCAGTTAGTTTTCAGGTTTCTCTGATTGGCTCAAACAGTTTTATATTGTTTTGTTTTACAATTTTTGAATCATTTGCTGGGTATGTCTGTTTCAGTCTTAAGTAGATAATGTTGTACTCCCTATTACATTGCATCAAGAGGATATAACATCTTAGTTTTTTCTGTTTGTAATACTAAGATTGATCAGTGGATTCAGATACTGTCAGCCCGATCCACCCTTTATAAGTTTTCCTATCAGCTTTCACTTAATAATTTTAGCAATGCATATTTTAGTAGGACTTACAAAATGGTGCAATATTAAGTCTTACTTTTTTTTTAATTTATTTATTAGCAGTATACCTCTTTAAAGAAGTCAGTTTCTTTCCCTGTCAACTGCTTGCTTATACTGAGGTTCGGTTTGTACAAGAAAGGCAGGATAAATGCTTGCTTCTTTTTTCTTTTATTTTTTTGGAGGTTTTTTTTTCCCCCTTTTTAGGGCCTCACTCATGGCATATGGAGGTTCCCAGGCTAAAGGTCTAATCGGAGCTACAGCTGCCAACCTATGCCACAGCCACAGCCATGCAGGATCCGAGCTGCATGTACCATATCCTCCCTATTCACTCCTCTGTCGATGGGCATTTAGGTTATTTCCATGACCTGGCTATTGCATAGAGTGCTGTAATGAACACTGCAGTATATGTGTCTTTTCGGGTCATAGTTTCCTCTGGATAGATGCCCAAGAGTGGGATTGCTGGATCAAATGGTAATTCTATTTTGCGTTTTCTGAGGAATCTCCATATTGTTTTCCACAGCGGTTGCACCCATTTGCATTCCCACCAACAGTGTAATAGGGATCCTTTTTTTCCACACCCTCTCCAGCACTTACTGTTTGTAGACTTCTTGATGATGGCCATTCTGGCTGGTGTAAAGTGGTACCTCATAGTGGTTTTGATTTGCATTTCTCTAATGAGGAGCAATGTTGAACATCTTTTCATGCGTTTATTTGCCATCTGCATGTCTTCTTTGGAGAATTGTCTGCCTAGATCCTCTGCCCATTTTTGGATGGGGTTGTTTGTTTCTTTGGTATTGAGCTGCAGGAGGTGTTTGTAAATTTTGGAGATTAATCCCTTGTCAGTTGATTCATTTGCAAATATTTTCTCCCATTCTGTGGGTTTTCTTTTCGTTTTGTTTAGGGTTTCCTTTACTGTGCAGAAACTTTAAAGTTTAATCAAATCCCATTTGTTTATTTCTCTTTTTATTGTCCTTACTCAGACACATGGATCTGAGAAGATGTTGCTGTCATTTATGTCAGAGAGTGTTTGGCCTATGTTTTCCTCTAAGAGTTTTCTAGTATCTGGTCTTATATCGAGATCTTTAATCCATTTTGAGTTTATTTTTGTGCGTGGTGTTAGGAAGTGTTCATTTTATTTTTTTCCATGTAGCTGTCCAGTTTTCCCAGCACCACTTATTGAAGAGGCTGTCTTTTGTATACTCTTGGCTCCTTTGTCATAGATTAGTTGACTATAGATGTGTGGATTTAATTCTGGGCTTTCTATCCTGTTCCACTGATCTCTATTTCTGTCTTTGTGCCAGTACCATACAGTTTTGATGACTGTAGCTTTGTAGTAGAGTCTGAAGTCAGGGAGCTTGATTCCTCCAGCTCCATTTTTCTTTTTCAGGATGTCTTTGGCTATTCTGGGTTTTTTGTGTTTCCGAACAAACTTTAAAATATTTTGTTCTACTTGTGTGAAAAAGGTCCTTGGTAATTTGATAGGGATTGCATTGAATGTGTAGATTGCCTTGGGTAGTATAGTCATTTTGATAATATTGACTCTTCCAATCCAAGATCATGGTATGTGTTTCCACCTGTTCAAGTCATCCTTGATTTCTTTCATCAGTGCCTTATAATTTTCAGAGTACAGGTCTTTTGTCTCTTTAGGAAGATTTATTCCTAAGTATTTGATTCTTTTTGATGCGATGGTAAATGGGATTGCTTCTCTAATTTCTCTTTCTGATCTTTCATTGTTGGTATATAGAAATGCAGTTGATTTCTGTGTATTAATTTTGTATCCTGCGACTTTGCCAAATTCATTGATGAGCTCTAATAGTTTTCTGGTAGAGTCTTTAGG
>PVHT021183705.1:29596251-29642507 GCA_004024745.2 Catagonus wagneri | reverse complement strand
CTGTCTTGTTCCTGATCTCAGTGGGAATTCTTTCAGCTTTTCACCATTGAGAACGATGTGAGCTCTGGGTTTGTCATAGATAGCCTTGATTATGTTGAGGTAGGTTCCCCCTATGCCCACTTTCTGAAGCGTTTTTATCAGAAATGGGTGTTGGATTTTGTCAAAGGCTTTTTCTGCATCTATGGAGAGGATCATATGGGTTTTATTCTTCAGTTTGTTAACGTGGTGTATCACACTGATTGATTTGCGGATATTGAAGAATCCTTGCATCCCTGGGATAAATCCCACTTGATCGTGATGTACAATCCTTTTAATGTATTGTTGGATTCGGTTGGCTAGTATTTTGTTGAGAATTTTTGCATCAATGTTCATCAGTGAGATTGGCCTGTAATTTTCTTTTTTTGTGATATCTTTGTCTGGTTTTGGTATCAAGGTGATGGTTGCCTCATAGAATGAGTTTGGGAGTGTCCCTTCCTCTGCAATTTTTTGGAAGAGTTTCAGAAGGATAGGCATTAGCTCTCCTCTAAATGTTTGATAGAATTCACCTGTGAAACCATCTAGTCCTGGACTTTTGTTTGTTGGAAGTTTTTGAATCACAGTTTCAATTTCAGAACTTGTGATTGGTCTATTCATATTTTCTATTTCATCTTGGTTTAGCCTTGGGAGATTGTACTTTTCTAAGAATTTTTCCATTTCTTCTAGGTTTTCCATTTTATTGCCATAAGTTGCATATAGTAGTCTCTTATGATCCTTTGTATTTCTGTGATGTCTGTTGTGACTTCTCCTTTTTCATTTCTGATTTTATTGATTTGTGTCCTCTCTCTCTTTTTCTTGATAAGTCTGGCTAAGGGTTTATCAATTTTGTTGATCTTTTCAAAGAACCAGCTTGTAGTTTCATTGATCTTTTCTATGGTTTTCTTCGTTTCTATTTCGTTGATTTCTGCTCTGATCTTTATGATTTCTTTTCTTCGACTAACTTTAGGTCTTGTCAGTTCTTCCCTCTCTAGCTGCTTTAGATGTAAAGTTAGGTTGTTTATTTGAGCTTTTTCTTGTTTCCTGAGGTAGGCTTTTATTGGTATAAACTTTCCTCTTATAACTGCTTTTGCTGCATCCCAGAGGTTTTGGAGTGTTGTATCTTTGTTGTCATTTGCTTCTAGGTATTTTTTAATTTCCTCTTTGATTTCTTCAGTGATCCATTGGTTGTTTAGTGGCGTGTTGTTTAGTCTCCACGTATTTGTATTTTTGGCCATTTTTTTCTTGTTGTTGATTTCCAGTCGTATAGCGTTGTGGTCAGAGAAGATGCTTGAAATGATTTCAATTTTCTTAAAGTTACTGAGGCTTGATTTGTAGCCCAGGATGTCATCAATCTTACAGAATGTTCCGTGCGCACTTGAGAAGAATATGTATTCTATTGCTTTTGGATGGAATGTCCTAGAAATATCTATTAAGTCCATCTGATCTAATGCTTCATTCAGGGCCTGTGTTTCCTTATTGATTTTCTGCCTGGATGACCTGTCCATTGCTGTAAGTGGGGTGTTAAAGTCCCCCACTATGATTGTGTTACAGTTGATTTCTCCTTTTAAGGTTGTTAGCAGTTGCCTTATATATTGTGGTGATCCTATGTTGGGTGCATAGATATTTAAAATTATTATATCTTCTTGGATCGATCCTTTGATCATTATGTAGTGCCCTTCCTTGTCTCTTAAAATGTTCTTCATTTTAAAGTCTATTTTGTCTGATAGGAGTATTGCTACTCTGGCTTTCTTTTGATGCCCATTTGCATGGAATATTTTCTTCCATGCTCTCACTTTCAATTTGTATGTGTCTCTAGAAGTGAAGTGGATCTCTTGAAGACAGCATATATATGGGTCTTGTTTTTGTATCCATGCGGCTAGTCTATGTCTTTTGGTTGGCACTCAGTCCATTGACATTTAAGGTAATTATTGATATATATGTTCTTATTTCCATTGTATTAATTGTTTGGGATTTTTGTCTGATAGGTCTTTTGCTTTCAGCATTTTCTTAGTCTTAAAATTATTTTGATTTAAGCTACTTAAAAATAACTTGGGCTCGGGAGTTCCTGTCATGGCTCAGTGGTTAACGAATCTGACTAAGAACCATGAGGTTGAGGGTTCGATCCCTGGCCTTGCTCAGTGGGGTAAGGATCCGGCATTGCCGTGAGCTGTGGTGTAGGTTGCAGACGTGGCTCGGATCCCGCATTGCTGTGACTGTGGCGAAGGCTGGCAGCTACAGCTTCTGTTAGACCCCTAGCCTGGGAACCTCCATATGCTGCAGGTGCAGCCCTAGATAAGACAGGAAGACAAAAAAAATAAAATAAAATAATAACTTGGGCTCCTTTTAAAGCTTAAAATAATAAAGACTTTCTTGGAAAAGATTGCCTTTTTCTTTTTTAATCAACGAAGAGTCAGCATTCCACTTTGGTGATTCAAGAAATTGTTTGTTTTTTTTTTGTTGTTGTTGTCATTTTGTCTTTTCTAGGGCCACAGCCGTGGCATATGGAGGTTCCCAGGCAAGGGGTCTAATCAGAGCTGTAGCCACTGGCCTACGCCACAGCAATGCAGGATCCAAGCCGCATCTGCAACCCACACCACAGCTCATGGCAACACCAGATCCTTAACCCACTGAGCGAGGCCAGGGATTGAACCTGCAATTTCATGGTTCCTAGTCAGATTTGTTAACCACTGAGCCACAACTGGAAATCCAAGAAATTCTTTATTCTGAGTCTCTTACTTGTGCGTAGAGAGGCAACCTTATAATACAAAATTTGAAGAGCTAGCTTAACTTGAATTTATTTATTTATTTATTTATTTATTGCTTATTAGGGCTGCACCCACGGCATATGGAGATTCCCAGGCTAGTGGTCCAAGCAAAGCTACGGCTGTTGGCCTATATCGCAGCCACAGCAACGTGGGATCCGAACCGCGTCTGCGACCTACACCACAGCTCACAGCAGCACCAGATCCTTAACCCACTGAGCAAGGCTAGGGATTGAACCTGCAACCTTGTGGTTTCTAGTCAGATTTGTTTCTGCTGTGCCACTATGGGAACTTCTTGAATTAATTTTTTTAAATTTGACTGTCAGTGACAGAGTGTGGGTTGCAGAATATAGTTGTGTTTAAAAATAAGTTTTTTGGGAGTTCCCTTCGTGGCTCAGTGGTTAACGAATCCGACTAAGAACCATGAGGTTGCGGGTTCGATCCCTGACCTTGCGCGGTGGGTTAAGGATCCGGCATTGCTGTGAGCTGTGGTGTAGGTTGCAGACACGGCTCAGATCCCGCGTTGCTCTGGCTGTGATGAAGGCCGGCAGCTATAGCTCCTGTTAGACCCCTAGCCTGGAAACCTCCATATGCCACAGGTGCGGCTCTACATAAAAGGCAAAAAGACAGAAAAAAAAATAGAGTTTCTTCTGGTTTTATAATTTGATTTCTCAGTTTCTAAGACTCTTTGTTCTATATTTAGGGAAAATGTTAAGGTTGCTCTTCAATAAGAGTTTATTTTGAACAATAATTTTTGAGCTGTGCTTTTCAAATTTTTTCTTAATTTTTTTAATTTAAAAAATTTATTCTCCTGAGCAACACTTTTTTATTATAGGTGCTGGTCGCATTGAGTTATGTTCTGGCTTATTGGAAGGAGGAACCACACCCAGCATGGGTAAGTGTGCATATTTTTGATTTACCAAAGGAGTTTATGGAGTTTGAAGACAACCAATAAGCTGCTTCACTGGGATCCTTTACTAAAGTTAGTAACATGTTAACTATGCCTTGGATTTGATATCAGTTAGAAATGTTTATGTTGCAAATAAACTTGTCTATCTAAGATGTGATCAAATAGATGTTTTTTTCTTATATATCAAAAAATTGAGATTAAGTTACTGTCAGTGTTGGTTCATAAGCTCTTCAGTAATGTCAAGCACATTAGTCTTTGTGTAGTCATACATTTTGCTTTTACATATGTTAAAAATGTGATATTGCATTGCTATTTGTTTAAAGAGTCAGATATCTTGTAAAGAAATTGAAATAATAAGACAATCATATTTACCCATGTGTAGTTACCATTTCTGGTGCTCTTCTTTTATATAGATTTATATTTTTGTCTGGTTTCCTTTTTCTTCTGCCTAAAATAATTCTTTTTTTAACATTTTTTGTAGTATAAGTGTGCTAGTGATGAATCCTTTCAGCTTTTATATATCTTTCCCCATTTTTTTGGAAGATATTTTTGCTGGGTATAGAATTCTAGGTTGACAATTTTATTCTTGCTGGACTTTTAAGATGCTTCTCCATTGTCGTCTTCTTACTTATGTTATTTCTCACAGGAAGTCTGCTGGCATCTAAACCTTTGTTCTTTTCTGTGTAATTTGTCTCTCTTCTCTTGTTGCTTTTAAGATTTTGTTCCTTTATTTTTGGTTTTGAACAATTTGGTTATGATATACCTGAATGTAGTTTTCTTCATGTTTCTTGGACATGTTCATGTGTACTTTTCATCACATTTGGAAAATGTTCAGCATTTACTGTCCTCCACTGGCTCAGAGACTTCAGTTAACTTACATTAGGCTGCTTGAAGTCATTCCTCAACTCGCTGATGAACTACCCCTCCTTTTTTTTCTTTTTGACTGTTCCCACAGCGTATGGAAAATCCATGGCCAGGGATCAAATCCGAGCTGCAGCTGCACCCTACACCTCAGCTGCAGCAATGCTGGATCCTTCACCCACTGTGCTACAACAGGAACTCCAAACTACTTTTTTAAAAAATCTTTTTCTCTGTTTCATTTTCAATAGACCCTGTTTCTTTATTTTCAAGTTCACTAATTTTTTCTCTGCAATGTCTAATTGCTATAATCCTGCCTAGTGTATTTTTTCATCCCATACACTGTAGTTTTCATCCCTAGATAGGAGTTTGTTGTTATATCACTCATGCCACTTTTTAACCTTTTTGAACAAATAGAATAAAGTTATAGTGGATATTTTAATGACTTGGCTTTTAAATCTAATATCTGTGTCAGGTCTAGGTTGGTTTTGCTTGATTTATTATCTCATGATGCATCTTATTTTCTTGACTGTTAATTTTCATTGTATGCACAACATTGTGAATTTTACTTTATTAGGTAGTAGATACTTTTGTATTGCTATAAATATTAGCAGTTAGGTCACTTGGAAACAATTTTCTCCTTTTGGATCTTGTTTCTAAAGTTTGTTAAGTGGGTCTGGAAGAGTGGTCTGTCTAGAGCTAGTTATTTCGCACTACTGAGGCAAAAAGCTCTGTGTACTCTACGCAGTGCCCCATGACATCTTGAAATTTCCCTGTCTGGCAGGTGGTAACAAACCTTATTCTTGGCCTGGTATAAAAGACAGGCACTCTTCTAATTTTTTTCAGGGAATCTTTCCCAGGCCTTGTGTAGTTTGCTTGCATGCAAACACCAGTCAGTTCTTAGCTGAATGTTAGTGGGGGCTGGGAGAGGGGGGTTCTCTGCAGATCTCTAGGGTTCTTCTCTCTTCCCTGCTATTCTCTCCTTTAAACTCTAGCAACTTGGTCTCCCTGGACTCTTAGCATTGTCTCCTCAACTCAGAAAGTTCTCTGGGTCCCCCCTCCCTATTCTGTGGCCTAGAAAACTCTCAAAGTAGTAATCAAGGGCATTCAGAGAGCTTACCTCATCTGTTGCCCGTCTTTCAGGCATCCTTATCCTTTGTTGCAGCCCATCATTTCATATATTTTGTCTGTTTTTTTGGTTTTATAGATGGAAGGATAAATCCAGTCCCTGTTAGTCTGTCTTGGTCAAAAGCAGAAGTCCCTATATGAATTTTTTCTTTTGTCTTTTGTCATTTTAGGGCCATACCCATGGCATATGGAGGTTCCTGGGCTAGGGGTCTAATCGGAGCTACAGCTGCTGGCCTATACCACAGTCACAACAATGCCAGATCCGAGCCACATCTGCAACCTACACCACAGCTCACGGCAATGCGAGATCCTTAACCCAGTGGGCAAGGCCAAGGATCGAGCCCTCAACCTCATGGTTCCTAGTTGAATTCGTTTCTGCTTCACCATGACGGGAACTCCTTTTTTTTTTTTTTTTTTTTGCGTATATGAATTTTTGACTCCTATATTTTATTCTGAGGTGGATGATATCATTATTTAGTATAAGAGGTTTATATATGCAATATATGCAATGACCTTTTGGATTCTTCTCACTAAAATAAAGGAGAGCATTCCCTAGCCTTTCTATGAAATGCCTAGAACATATATGTAATTTGAGTGCAGTCTGTTTTTTGCAGCAGCTGTCATGCATAATTCATTGCTTGGTGTTGGGCACATTGCTATTCCATGCAGAACTGGGGTTCTTGTAGCAAGGAAAAAGTAGTAAATTCATATAGGGTGAATACTAATGGTGCTAGCCACAGTTTTTATACGATTGAGGGTTTCCGAACTATCCATAAATTTTTTCAAATAGGGGTACTTTTATTCATATATCTCTTCAAAAAATCATGAATGAGTAGAACTTTTTTCTTTTACTGTATCTCTTATTAAAAAAGGCTTTGCTAAATATGTTTGTCAGAGGTCCTGTTGTGGCTCAGTGGTAATGAACTCCACTAGTATCCATGAGGATATAGGTTCAATACCTGGCCTCATTCGGTGGGCTAAGGATCTGGTGCTGCCATGAGCTTTGGTGTAGGTCATAGATGTGGCTTGGATCCTATGTGGCTGTGGCTGTGGCTGCAGCATAGGTTGGCAGCTGCAGCTCTGATTTGACTCCTGGCCTGGGAACTTCCATATGGTGTGGGTGCAGCCCTAAAAAGCAAAAAAAAAAAAAAAAAAAAAAAAGTTGTCCATTAAGGAATCATAAACTTTAGAACTATGTAAACATCTCCATGGTAGGTTTTAAATAGAGCTGTAATCATCAGGAAGGAGGAACTAGATATCAGGGAATACACTGGCAGAACATAAAGCCTGTTAGTTATTATTACCTTTTTCAAATGTCACATTCCAATAAAACAATTTTTGTTGAGTCAGCTGACAAGTGCTTTTAAAATGTGGTAACTTCCTTCTGTTTTCTAAATTGCTTTTTTTTTTCTTTTTGGTTGCGTCTGAGGCATGTGGAAGCTGTCTGCATGGGGATCAAACAACCCATGCCACAGCTTCAGCCTAAGCCACAGCAGTGACAGCACCAGATCCTTAACCCACTGAGCTACCAGGGAATTCTTAAGTTGCTTTTTTTTTTTTAACCCTTGATTTTCTTATTACTTAACTTCTAGTATATGTATATTTTTCTTCTCAGTGTCTCCTTTCCCTTTAGATCTACTTTCTATGGTTTACCCCATCAACTCTTCATTTCTTATAGAAGTGATACACCAGAGCAAATGTAAAAGACCAGTAAAATAATATTTTATTGAACTCCTTGAACGTTTAGCTCATATTTGAATTTTAATTAGTCTGCTCCCTATTATTGCAGGTGTCCTTCAAGTAGTGAAACAGTATGTCCAGATCCCAGTTTTTGTGATGATTCGGCCACGTGGAGGTGATTTTTTATATTCAGATCGTGAAGTTGAGGTGATGAAGGCTGATATTCGTCTTGCCAAGCTTTATGGTGCTGATGGTTTGGTATTCGGGGCATTGACTGAAGATGGACACATTGACAAAGAACTGTGCATGTCCCTTGTGGGTAAGAATTTGTATCTGAAACCAAAAAATTTCTAAAGATGATTGCATCAAATACCCCCAGTATAGAAAAACACAAAACTGACTTTTTATTCATACCTGCAGGCACTTATACTAACATATTTTATTTTAATTTTTTCTTTTTAAGGCTACTCCTGCAGCATATGGAAATTCCCAGGCTAGGGGTCAAATCAGAGCTACAGCTGCTAGCCTCCATCACAGCCACAGCAATGCCAAATCCGAGCTGCAGCTTACAGCAATGCCAGATCCTTAACTGAATGAGTGAGACCGGGGATTGAATCCACATACTCATAGATACTAGTTGGGTTCTTAACCTGCTGAGCCACAATGGGAACTCCTGTACTAACCTATTTTAAACAGTATTTATTTAGTTATTTGGGGTAGAGAGCATGTGTGCCATAGCCTTCCTGTCTCTCCTCAGTTGCTATAGATAGGGTTCTACTACTGTTCCTGTAGGGTTTAAGGGAAGTTTACCTCAATTCCTTTAATCACAGCACCAAAAACTTCAAAAGCTGTTTAATTGGTAAGGGTGAGGAGATGTAGAGAGGACATAGGCAAACTACCTGTATTACTAGGCCAGAGTATTTCTTGAAGATTCTCAGGAGTAAATAATAGATGTAATACTGACCTTATAGTTATCAGATCATATAATTTTTATTTGGTGTCTCTAAGGAGCAGATGACTATTTCTTTTTAATATGAAAAGCAGAGATTAATAAAAACAACTTTTGAATTTGTAAGGCTGCCGTTTTTTAATTATTTTTAGTTCATTGTCTTCACTTAGGAGAAGAAAGTTTGAAAAAAAGTACTACTTCTAACACGGTAAATTCTATAAATAGTAACCAATGATAATCTCTTCATTCATGTTGTTACATGATTTTCTTTTTACAGCCATTTGCCGTCCTTTGCCAGTCACTTTCCACAGAGGTGAGTGAAGTTTTAGAAGTTCCATTGAAATTCTGTTAAATGGTGTCAGTTTTCTCATTTCACCAAATGCTGCAACCTTTTTATAGAACACAGTTCTGTGTGTTACAACGTTACCAGTTTTTTGTTTTGTTTTGCTTTTGTTGTAGTTTATTTTGGCCACACTTCTGGCATGTGAAAGTTCCTGGGCCAGGGATCAAACTCACATCACAGTTGGGACCTGTACCACAGCTGCCACAGCAGTGGATCCTTAACCTGCTGCGCCACAAGAGAACTTCCACCAGCTGTTTTTTTAATAGTAATCATGGGACTGATAGTTTTAAATTTAGAGATGCACAATTTCTAGAAAATACAAATCCTTAGTTATGAAAAGTTGATAAAAATAGAAGGTGTGATGTTGGGATATAACAGAGGGAGAGAACAAGCATTGCCTTCAAGTGCATGTGCTTGTTACAGCATTCTTAGCAAGAATCCTAAGATTCGTTTTTATTAGATTGCCTCAGGTCATGTGCAGTCCCAAAAAGAATAAATCGTCATGGCCAGTGAAATGAAATGTACTGCTTGGTTTAAACAGACTAGACCATTCCAGAGCTAGGAGTGAGGTCAGCTTTCCCAGATGAATATAAGATGCATGGAGGAGTTCCCATTGTGGCTTAGCCGGTTACAAACCTGATTAGTATCCACAAGGATGCACATTCAATACATGGCCTTACTCGGTGGGTTAAGGATCTTGCATTGCTGCAGATGCAACTCAGATCTGGTATTGCTGTAGCTCTGGTATAGGCTAGCAGCTGCAGCTCCAATTCAACCCCTAACCTGGGTACTTCTGTATGCCGCAGGTGCGGCCTTAAAAAAAAAAATAGAAAACAAAAAGCAGCAAAACAAAGACTCATCGGCAGAGAAGAGATGGCTATCTGATGAAAAACAGGATACTATTAGGAAGGAGGAAAAAAGAAATAGATGCTGGACAGTCGGTGAACAAATGTCCCCTATAGTTGTATAAAATAATTTTACATTGTTGTTAGCTTATCTACATCAGAATGGTATCTGAAAAGTATCTGATAATTTTATATAAAAATACTTTCTGGAGTTCCTGTCATGGCTCAGCAGTTAATGAACCCAGCTAGTATCCATAAGGACACAGGTTTGATCCCTGGCCTCACTCAGTGGGTTAAGGATCCGGCATTGCTGTGAGCTGGTGTGTAGATCACAGATG
Organism: Catagonus wagneri; assembly: GCA_004024745.2. Classification (NCBI taxonomy): domain Eukaryota; kingdom Metazoa; phylum Chordata; class Mammalia; order Artiodactyla; family Tayassuidae; genus Catagonus; species Catagonus wagneri. The sequence goes on along the minus strand of PVHT021183705.1, from coordinate 29,632,679 downwards.
CAGCTCGGATCCCAGTTGCCGTAGCTGTGGCGTAGCTGGCAGCTCCAGCTCTGATTGGACCCCCACAGTTGAGAATCTCCATATGCCACAGTTGCAGCCCTAAAAAGACAAAAAAAAAAAAACTTTCTATCTTTAAATCATACAGTTGTAATTTCCATATACTTTTACCTAGCATTGATACAAAGTGGAGGAAAAAGTGTGAAATTTCCCTTCAGAGGCACTGTTATTACACATGTAAAGAAAGAAGTCTTTAATTTTTTTGACTTGATAAGCATAAGAAATTATTGAATGTTTTTCTGTCCTTCTGAATAAACATCCAGAGATTAGAATGAGAGTGGACACTGGAATTCGCATCCATTTATAGAAATTAGATATAAAGCATTTGTTTTCCTTGTTTCTCTTTTAAATTACTGATACCATCAGAAAACTGTTTTCTTGGCTTGCTGTTTAGCAATGCTTCTTATGTACTAGCAATAACTAAAAGATGTTGATAGCTTAAAAATTAGAACTCTCATCGTGGCACAGCAGTTAACAAATCCAACTAGGAACCATGACATTGCAGGTTCGATCCCTGGCCTTGTTCAGTGGGTTAACGATCCAGCGTTGCCGTGAGCTGTGGTGTAGGTCGCAGACACAGCTCGGATCTGGTGTTGCTGTGGCTGTGGCTGTGGCTGTGGCGTAGGCCGGCAGCTACAGCTCCGATTTGACCCCTAGCTTGGGAACCTCCATATGCCGCAGGTACAGACCTAAAAAGCAAAAAAAGAAAAAAAAATTAGAACTTTGAGGTCAGCCAAAAAAGTTTTAAAATATGAAATAAATTAGTATACATTTATCTGAAAAAATATAGTTTAAAATTTGATATGCTAAATAATTAAAAATAAACCCTTGTAGAGTATATTTTTCTTTTTCTATTTTTTTAATATTCTTTTCCATCATGGTCTATCCCAGAAGATCAGATATAGGTCCCTGTGCTTATTTTTCTGATCTAAAGCTAAGAAAATAATTTCAAATTTCTGTTCTTTTCCCTTAATAAATTTAACAAAAATATTTTCATGTTTTTAAATTCTTTTATTGTTCTGTATTCCACATTTTTTTCACTCATGTACTTAACGAAATACTATGATAGTGTAATCACTAGTGAGAAGGTACTGCCACTGAAAAAGCAAAATCCCCTGAGGTAGATTTAGCTTTTTACATACACTGAAGGTAAGAGGAGGGTCTGCCACTAATCCATCATAGATTAGCACTTGCATATCATGTAGCAGTGCTGAGAGTTTTGTCTGAGGTTCCTAGTGCCACTTTCCTCAATGAGAGGGAGAAAAGTCTCTTAGAAAGTTGGGTAGAATTGAAACCTCATATACTCTGTCATAAACAACTATTCTTCTATATGAGTCTTGAGTACATGAAGGTAAATAGACTAGTACAAAACATTAGTCAGCAGTGAGAACGTGAACGAAGGCCTTTTCTAGAAATGGTGAGTAGAATGTTTTCATTCTGTTGATCCAGTTTGTCTGAAGCCTTAGAGCAGACATTCCCGAATTTGAATCACTTGCCTGCCGCATTTATAATTTTACAATGTCTGAGTGTTACCTGTGCGAGTTTATTTAATAATTTTCTTAAAATCTTGAGTACATTTATTTTGAGGAGAAACTTTGTAACTAATGAAAAATCGAAACTTTTCACTTCTAATCTGCATTTAAGTAAATGGCATCTGTTTAAATGTGTGCCATCTAAAATCATCATGCATATCACTGGTGGTATGCTCACTGTGGTGTGCTGGTAAACTGGTTCTCAAAAAAAGTGCCCTGATTTGTAGCATTTGTTGATTTCTATAGTTTAAATACTCCACCTTGACTGATTTCAAGCTGCCAATGGATTAACAATCATGCTTACAAAATTCCTGAATATTTAACAGTTGGCTTTTGCAAGTCAGGACAAGCTAGGTCCAGCATACCACTGTGTGGATACTACATTTTGGAAAGCACAGTATTAGAAATATCTGTTCAAAATTCAAGTCAGTTTTATTTGTTTCAGCCTTTGACATGGTTCATGATCCAATGGCAGCTCTAGAGACCCTCCTAACTTTGGGATTTGAACGAGTATTGACCAGTGGATGTGACAGTTCGGCACTAGAAGGGCTACCCCTAATAAAGCGACTCATAGATCAGGTACACACAGTTGCTTGCCTTTATTCTATTCCTGATATTCTGTTGTTCCGCTAGGTTGTGAAACTACATATTACTGACTTTACAGTAATGTATTTACTGCCATATAATATAGGCAGTAACATATTTATATAATTTTTTTATTTCTTTCACATGAGCATTTTTTTTGGCTACACCCATAGCGTACAAAACTGCCCTGGTGAGGGATCAAACCCACACCACAGCAGTGACCTGAGCTGCTGCCATGACAATGTTGAATCCTCAAACTGCTGCACCACAAGGAAACTCCAGGAGCATTTTTAGTAGCCAAGGCTCTTAAAGCCAAATTATAGACAATTCCTAAATAGCTGATCTAATTTGGATTACCACAGCAAATTTAACCCTTTTTTTGCCATCAGTATTACATAAGTTAAGCTATATCTTACCGTCAGCCTGTGTATACCCCCATAGAAAATTAGAGAAAATTATCATTTTATGTGAACTCTATAACTAAAACTGTATTCTTCTCTCATCTCTCCCCATCTATCAAGGTAGGAGAAAATATATTTTTCTCTTGTACGATTTTCCCCCTGCATATGACTTAGCACCATTTGTTGAATAATCAGAAGACAGCTTTGTAATTGTAGTATGTCTGTGTTTTTCTGACACCAGTCCAGAGGTATTCTAAGTGAGTATGGACTTTGAGATGAAAATGTTCTGGATTTGAGACAGGTTTAACACTTGCTGTATAGTATTAACTAGATAACTAGCCTTTAAGCCTCTGTTTCCTCATGTGTGAAATTGAGATTAGTTTAATCCTTTATGGGGCTGCTCAGTACTGATAGAGATTGGTAAGAGACAGGGCTCGCGGTAAGAGCCTTTGCAGAGTGCTTGATTTATAATAAATTTTAGTATGTGTTAGTGTTTGTAATTATTATTACTATTTTAACTGATAATATTATTTAGTATTTTTGTGTAGAACATCTGCTTATGTTTACTTTTCTATAGCCATGAAAATAACTTTCAAAAATTTTACATTAGGATCTGATGAACTTTTCTAGGCTGGAGCTTACCGGTTTTATAAATATTTATTAAGTATATAATAGATGCAGAGCATTTGCACTATGGTGGTGGCCAGGGAGCACGTGTGTGTGTGTGTGTGTGTGTGTGTGAGGTCAGTGCCTTTATAAGCTAGTGCATAACAGGCACTTTTAATAGAACAGGCAATTTTTTTTCTTTTCAAGGCCGCTCTTGCAGCATATGTGAGTTCCCAGGCTAGAGGCTGAATCAGAGCTGCAGCTGCCAGCCTCTGCCACAGCCGCAGCAACACCAGATTTGAGCTACATCTGGGACCTCTGCCACAATTTGTGGCAACACTGAATCTTTAACCCACTGAGTGAGTCTAGGGATCGAACCCACATTCTCAGGACACCATGTCAAGTTTTTAACTGCCTGCGCCACAACAGAAACTTCAGAGCAGGCAGTTTTAATAGAGTGCTATAAAAGTACTGTGGGAGCACACTGGAGAGGAATTTACCCCAGATTTGAGGGATTGGGATAGGCAGTAGTTAGCTTCCCAGAGAAAAGATATCCACACTGCAATGTCTTACTGATTTGAACGATGATTAGGAGTCATCAGTGTAAAAGGGAGTGGGGAGAGGGAGGACAGGGAGATGCTTTTATGTAGATGAAATAGTATATGCAAAGGCCTAGGAGCAAAAGTGAGCAAAACTTACTAAGACATTGAAGAATGACTATAATGTTGCATGTGAAGAGAATAATATTTTCCAGAGCCTTAAAAACTATTTAAGAGTGTGTATTTTAACCTTGGTGCACAGGGGAAGCTGAAAGGTTTTAAAATAGAAGAATTGATGAATCATGTTTCCATTTTTAAATGATTACTCAGTATGGAGTAGAGAATAATTGTCATAGTCATGTGTTGTGTTTTAGAATATCTGTGAGAGAGCAAGAGAGAGAGAGATTTATAATTTAATCATTAGTTGGTAGGAAGAGCTGGGTTAAGTACTCTTATACACTATTTTATTCTATTTCATTTTATTTCATTTTATTTGCTTTTTTAGGGCCATACCTGTGGCTCATGGAGTTTCCCAGGCTAGGGGTTTAATTGCAGCTACAGCTGCTGGCCCTTTGCCACAGCCTGTGCCACAGCCACAGCACTGTCAGATCCAAGCCGCATCTGCAACCTACACAACAAAAGATCCTTAACCCACTGAGCAAGGCCAGGGATTGAACCCGCAACCTCATCGTTCCTAGTCAGATTTGTTTCCACTGTACCACAACGGGAACTCCTAACTTAACTTTTTTTAAGTAAAAATAATATGTATTTAAGGTGTACAACATGATGTTTTGATATATGTATACAGAATGAAATGATTACAGTCAAGCTCGTATAAATCTGCCCATATAGTTAACTTGTGTATGTGCTGTGTGTGTGATGAAAGCATCTGAAAATCTACTCTTAGCAAATTGTTAGTATTCAGTATAGTTTTGACTATAGTCATCATGCTGTACATTAGATCTTTATACATTAGATCTCTTATTCATCCTACATAGCAACTTTATACCCTTTAACCAACATCTCCCCATTTCCTTCACCTCCTTATCCATGGTAACCACCATTCTATTCTCTCCTTCTCTGTATTTTACATTTTTAGATTCCACATATAAATGAGATCATACTCGGAGTTCCCCTCGTGGCTCAGCAGAAACAAATCTGACTGGTATCCATGAGGACGCAGGTTTGACCCCTGGCCTTGCACAGGGGGTTAAAGGATCTGGCATTGCCGTGAGCTGTGGTGTAGGTCTCACACGTGGCTTGGATCTGGCATTGCTGTGGCTGTGGTGTAGGCCAGCAGCTATAGCTCCCATTTGACCCCTAGCCTGGGAAACTCCATATGCCACAGGTGTGGCCCTAAAAAGACAATAAATAAATAAATAAATAAGTGAGATCATACTAACTATATTTTTTGAAGCAATTACATAGCCATATAGTATACTAGTTAAAGCTTAGGATTTGGGATTAGAAATGTCTGTGTTTAAATCCTGGTTTTGTCACTTCTTAACAATAAACCTGGACAGTTTACCTAAACATCCTAAACTTCAGTTTGCTTACCTCTGCAAAGCTAGCATAATAGCACCTACCTCCTAGAATAGTTGTGGATTACTTAAGCACAAGATCTGACACTTAGTTAGTGCTCTCTATTGGTAAATCACTTTGATAGCCTTCAGTAAGAATATAGGTCTTAATAATTTTTTATGGAAGGCAAAAAAAAAGTGATAGAATTCAAATCTTTAAACATTTTTCCATGTTTTGAAAAGCTTTCAGCTGGAAGAAATGGTTAAATAAGACTTTTTTGTTGTTGTTCCTAAAATCATTTCAGCTTTCTAGATAGTAAATATTTAGTTTTGCGAGTATTTTGCTTTAGTTCTTTTTAGGATACTAAACAGTCTTGTTTCACTTATTTCTCTTAACAGTTATTAAATTTTATGAAATAGACCCCTTACCTTCTTACTCTCTATTTCATCTCCTTTCTTTACTTTTGTTTCTTTGTATGTACTTACTGATTCCTGAAATTTTATAAATATATCTATCTGCTGTCTGCTTTCCTTGAACGTAATATCTCCACTAGAGAAGGAACTTTCTCTTGCTCATCATGTCAGGGAGGGAAAACTTCCTTTCTCTCTTAGGTTCAGTATTTGAGGTCCTGTGAATTAAACTGACAAAAGGCAGATTAGAAGAAAAGGGTTGTGATCATGTGTGTGTGTGTGTGTGTGTGTGTGTGTATGGGAGTTCACAAAGAAATATGACTCAAAGAAGTACTTAGAATTGGGGTATTATGTGCCATCTTAATAGGTAAAGACGAGAGGGGGAAGAGAGCATTTAGGGACTTAATAGTGGAAGGAGAAAGGGCATTTATGAGAAAACAAATAACTTGGGAAAAATTATTGGATCCTTAGAAGAATAGGTGGGAGATAGGATTTTATGATGTCTCTTTGGGTGTGGTGCTATTGAGTTGATCCCAGGGAAGAGTTTTATGACAGTTGAATTTGTTTTCAATTCCTTTGGGAGGCTCTGATTTTAGTCAGGAAAGGAATTTCAGGAACCCAAATGCCTTTAGCTCGAAATAATTTGTGTGCCACAGTGACATATTTTAGTCCTCTTCAATCACATTATCCCTATTCCTGCAACAGTGTCTGGTACATGGTAGGCACTTAAATATTTGTTGGATGGATGGAGGAGTGATTAAAGTGACATCTGATAAACACTTTCATGATCAATTTGATCAGGGTTTTATTCTGTAAATTAGTGAGCTTGATATATTGTTTTTAATCTGTCATTGTTACCTACTTGCTACTAGTGGTTCCACTGAGTAAACATTTGTAAAGGGGCGATTTCCTTTTGATTTTCAGTGATAACTGAGTGTATCACCAAAATTTATTTAGGAAATATGATAAAAATTAGTATAAAAGTAAGGAAATTTCAGTATACGTCTTCTGGAGTTATCAGAAATTAAATCAACTCATACAGTTCGGTTCTTTTACTTGATATCCAGTAAAATGGATCTGTGATTTTGTTTAATTGGTATAATAAGCTAGAGAATTTAGTTGAAGATAATATAATTTGAATAGATTTTTTTCAGTAATTTACAATTATGCTATACATGATAGCATAATCTTTTTTAATGAAGCTACTTCCATTCCATTGCCTACCAAGAACTCGGAATTAGTATTGGTGTTAATTTTCAATAATGGCTTTTCTTAAGGTGATTAGTCATTATTTATATTTTATTCTCCTTTGTGTTTATAACAGTGTAAGTCTTAAAGCAATATAATAAAACATTTCTGGATAGGAGTTACTATGCTGACCATTTTATTTACCCAAGATCACAAAGAAATAGAAAAGATCTATTGAAAATTAGATACTAGTAGTTATTTAATAAATTCAATGTAGTTTTGTTTCTGTTTTCACTGCCTTATTATTCCACTTAAGAGAAGGATGTTAAAATTTACTTGCTTATTTTTTTTTTCTTTTTTCAGGCAAAAGGCAGGATTGTGGTAATGCCAGGTATTTATTTATCTATCCATTTACCAGTATCACACTGAACTGTAGTGAGGAAGAGCAAGGGGGCAGGACAGTATGGGGGAAAGGGAAAAGTATTATTACATGCTGTTTAGAAAGAATATATAATTTGATTAAAATGTTTAAGGTTAGGAGATCTGTGCTGCAATTTAATACTTTTTACGAGGAACCTTCTAGTAGGAATTAGCTCAGAGAAGAGCAGATAATACTGAGTTTTCTCCTTGTTTGCTTCCCCATAGTGTAAAATTTTGTGATTGTTGTAGATGTTCATTTCTGGTGAGGCACACCAAATTTGGTGCTGCTGCATTGGGTTAGGGTCACATGTCCTAGTTGTTGACAGGGTATAAGCAAACATTTAGGTAATATCCCTGGATAATATAATACTCAGTTTCTGAAAATCTCTGATTACCAAATTCTTCCTTGTAGCCAGAACTGTTGGATTACATGTTCCTAATGACAACCGTAAGATCAATTAAGTACATAATGGAGTATTAGATATCAACAGTTTTTAAAGAATTAGATAATGTGACCTAGACCAGAGTGAGATGAATATAAAGATAATCTTAATTTTTTGTTGTTAAATTTCTCAAACATATTTTTTAAAAAGTGGAAAATGGCACAAGGAATACTCATGTATTCAAATCCTTAACATTTTGTCACATTTGTCTCCTCCTTTTTCATCCTCTGGTATTTTAAAATTAAAGGCTTTGTGACATTTTATCTTTATACTCCTCTAAAAAATTAAGGGCATTTTACTATAACCACAATACCATTATCACATCTATCAAAATAAACACTAATTCCCTAATACCTCTTAATACTCAGCCAATTCTCTCCTTTCTCTAACTGTACTCAGAATGTTTTTTATTAGTTCCCTGTCATGGCACAGCGGAAAGGAATCCGACTTAGGAACCAAGAGGTTGTGGGTTCAATCCCTGGCCTTGCTCAGTGGGTTAAGGATCCGGCGTTGCTGTGAGCTGTGGTGTAGATCGCAGACACGGCTCGGATCTGGCGTTGCTGTGGCTGTGGCATAGGCCGGTGGCTACAGCTCCGGTTACACCCCTAGTCTGGGAACCTCCATATGCCGTGGGTGCGGCCCTAAAATGACAAAAGACGAAAAGAAAAAGAGAGAGAGAGAGAAGCGGTTGAACTAGTTGTCCTTTCAAGTCCCAGCTGTAAAGATGTATTAGTCCGTGTTTGGGAAAATTTATTACTTATGCTCTGATAACATGTGTTTCAGTGGCAAGGTGTTTTGTTATTTTTTAGAGGGTAATAATGTATGTCTTTTAATTCTTAAAACAAGTTTGTGAAATAGGCAGTATTATCCCTCTTTTGTGGAAAAAATGAGGCTAATCAGATTTAAGTAATTTATCTAACATAACCTCAAGGGCTACAGTGATAAAGCCAGGGTTCCAGTTTAAATCTGACTTCTCCATCTGCGTTCTTTCTGCTTCTTAGAGCTCAGTGATATTACTGTACCACTAAGAAAAAAGAAAGTTATTGAATCAAAGAGTGTTTAAGTCAAGTTACTTCATCAACCTCAAAGTACTTATTTAACAGTTATTTAAAAAAATATTGAATACGGGCGTTCCCATCATGGCACAGTGGTTAACGAATCCAACTAGGAACCGTGAGGTTGCAGGTTTGATCCCTGGCTTTGCTCAGTGGGTTAATGATCCGGCGTTGCTGTGGTATAGGTCGCAGATGCGACTTGGATCTGGTGTTGCTGTGGCTGTGGCGTAGGCCAGCGGCTACAGCTCCAATTAGACCCCTAGCCTGGGAACTTCCATATGCCGTGGGTGCAGCCCTAAAATGACAAAAGACAAAAAAATATGTATATTGAATATGGAGTTCCCGTTGTAGCTAAGTGATAACAAACCCGACTTAGTGTACATGAGGATGTGGGTTCGATCCCTGGCCTCGCTAGTGGGTTAAGTGTCTGATGTTGCCATGAGCTGTTGTGTAGGTCGCAGACGAAGCTAGGATCCAGTGTTGCTATAGCTGTGGCATAGGCCAGCAGCTGCAGCTCTGATTCAACCCCTAACTTATGAACTTCCATATGCCATACGCCCGGCCCTAAAAAGCAAAATAATATAAAATAAAAATAGAAACATTGATTATATCCTGCATATTAGGAGAGAAGGATATAAAGATAAGTAAACTGATTTATATTTATAATCTGATAACAGTTCAGAATATTCTTTATATACGGACATTTAAGAGATTGTTCATCAAAACAAAGGAGTCATAAACTGCTTGATTGTGCAGTTTAATAAAGTATAATCAGTTTTCTGTAAAAACAAAACAAAAAATTGATATTAAATAAATTATATAACACCATGGCATTATTTCCATTTCTAATGAAGTCTGTGTGTTCATCAAATTCTGGGCCAGAGAAAGAAACTTTGGAGGTTTTCTCATTGAGATAGATTTCTGAAGCTTTGCTTTCGTGACTTCTTTCTCAAGCCTATCTCAGCTTGAAGTTTTAATTTGATTTTACTTTGAAGGGAAGCAGGGTTAGAGCACTCAATGATTTTCCTTGCTCTAGGGTAATCTTTTTAGATTTAAATCAGTAACATACAGCATTGTTATATGTACCAGTAGGCATGTAAGGTTCTGTCATAGGTTCTTTGACCTTACCTTTTGATCTCCAGAGTCTTTAGTCTTGTCTTTCATCATTTTTTCCTAAATTCATTCTAGCTTAGTAAAAAGAGAATAATTCTTGAATCAATGAGAAATTTCAGTATGGAGAGTCCAGGTAGAGGTGGTAATCATATAATTCATTAACTTTTATATGAAAAGCTATTCTACTTAATATATTACTTATTCTTTCCAATAGGGGGTGGCATAACGGACAGAAATCTACAAAGGATCCTTGAGGGTTCAGGTGCTACCGAATTCCACTGTTCTGCTCGTTCAGCTAGAGATTCAGGAATGAAGTTTCGGTAAAAAATGTACTCTTTGATTCATACCAAAAGGAATGAGATTAATCTTTACTTCCCCAAATAGGAAAACCATAGTGATGGCATGATTAATGAATGGAATGTTGTGATTAGTATGTAAGTATTACAGCCATTTTTGAAGTTTTTAAACTGTGGAATGGTTCTTATCCTGCCTTAAATGAGCAAGCTCTTCTAACCTTTATAACCTTAAGGCATTGCTGAACTTAGGCCAGTTAATAATAAACTCTTAATTTAGGAACTAAAGCTTAAAAATGAGTCAGATTTGTATGTGTGCCCATTCACCTGTGATTTCCTTTAGCAAAGTTAAAAACTATGGTGTAAGGATGGAAGAACTATAATCATTTTTATTTTCCTACCTTTAATATTTAATTATCTTCTCAACCTTGCTCTCTATTTTCAGTAATTTTGAAATTATATCACTGTTAAGGAGTTTATTAGATTTTTTTTATTATACTCAAGAGGACTCCTGTAACTTAGTAGCCAATTGTTGATTATTTCTCTTTATATGTTGAGGAAAATGAAATGTAAAAGAAGCAAGCGCCAGAGTTCCTGTCGTGGCTCAGTAGTTAATGAAACCAACTAGTATGCATGAGGACGTGGGTTTGATCTCTGGCCTCGCTCAGTGGGTTAAGGATCCAGCATTGCCGTGAGCTGTGGTGTAGGTCACAGACATGGCTCGGATCCTGAGGTGCTCTGGCTGTGGTGTAGGCCAGCAGCTGCAGCTCTAATTCAACCCCTAGCCCAGGAACCTCCATATGCTTCTGTGCGACCCTAAAAAGACAAAAAAAAGAATAGTAGCAAGAGCCTTAGAGTTTATCATTTCAGATATAAAAATCAAGTATACTATCTGGTAGATTTGGTTACTAGATGTTTCCAGTAATTAATGAAAATAATTAGGAAAAATGGTAGTCCAGCTTCTTGACCTAACCTTGTACTTGAGCCATGAAGTAGCCTATAAAATGAAGTGCTAATAGGAAGGCTCATTTGGCAACTTAAATAATTATCTGTTCCTCTCTTATTTCTATTGCAGAAATTCCTCTGTTGCTATGGGAGCCTCTCTTTCTAGCTCAGAATATTCTCTAAAGGTTACAGATGTGACCAAAGTAAGGACTTTGAATGCTATTGCAAAGAATATTCTGGTTTAGCCAGACCTCTGAGAGACATGGACATCACGGGACGAAGGTAAAAGAATAGTCTACAGTTCTCTGTGACACAGCTTTAACCTTCTCTGGACAGGACAGTCTCAGTCTTTAAGTCTCATACTACCGTGGAGAATGTTTCCAAGAAGGAAAAGAACTTGAAACAGAGTGCAGTCACTTCCTTTGCTTAATTTTGCCAGCCATCTCCATCATTGTGGTTAAAATCTGGTCTACACTTCTTGCACGACAGAGGCATAGTCTGTTTTCGGTGGAATTAATTGATGGGCTGGGAAAATTCAACTGCAAGGTATGAATCCAGATGTGACTGCATGGTCAACTCAATGGCAGTATTTTGTCTTTTTATTTAAAATAAAAATTGCCATTCTATTATGGTAGAGTCTCTTATTCATACTCCAAATACAATCTGTAGCCAAGTATTAAAAGAAATATTTTTTTTCTTTTAATTTCTCTTTTTATTATGTACACTTTGGATGTGTTGCCCTGGGCAAGATGCTCAAGATGTAAATGGTATAGCATGAAAAACCCCAGACTTGGGAAGTAGGAGGTTCCTAGATTTAAAAAGGCAGAAGTGATCTCTCCTGTTCACCAGGTTACTTCTACCTCTGCTCCCAGTTAGAGAAATGGCTTAACATTAAGTTTCATCTGACAATTTACAAAGACCTGTAGTGAGAATTGGGGGAAGTTAGGGAGGTTATCAAAATAATTCTTTCAGCTGAGGACACAGATAGGGAGAATAGATTCTAGTGATGCAAGATAATTTCCCCCTGTACAGCAGAAATTGACAGAACGTTGTGAATCAACTATACTTTAATGTAAAAATTTTTTTGAAAAAAGATGCTTTTCCTGTGATCAGGCCCCAAATGGTGAAGTTCATCACTAGGTTTTTTTTCTTGTTGTTGTTGTTGTTTTGTCTTTTTGGTGCCGCACCTGCGGCATATGGAGGTTCCCAATCGGAGCTGTAACCACCAGCCTACACCACAGCCACAGCAACGCGGGATCCAAGCCACGTCTGCCACCTACACCACAGCTCATGGCAACACTGGATCCTTAACCCACTGAGCGAGGCCAGAGATCGAACCCACATCCTTATGGATTCTAGTTGGGTTCGTTAACTTCTGAGCCACGATGGGAACTCCCATCACTAGTTTTATCTGTCACTTTCATATTTATAATCTCATTTTTATGGGAGCACCACACTGGTAATAGAACTATTGTTTCTATATTAGGAGAAAAACTGAATCATAATGTAAAGAGCTTGCTCATGGTCAGGAAGCTAGTTAATGGAGCCTCTATGAATAGCATGTACAGATTTAGGTACTAATGAGTGTATATAACAAATGCCTTGCTTTTTTTTTTTTTTTTAAAGTGTGTTCCATCCCTCACCCTTAAATCTTAACTTCTTTCTTCACTTTTTCACATATGAGTTCAACATAGAATCATTGCCAAGGAATTTGTGAGAAATAAGGGGCAAACTATTTAAATGCCAACAATAATCTTACTGGTTTCTGTTTTGGCGGTTTCTGATAATAGTTTTAAATACTGGCTTTGAAACATAGACAAAGATATGTTTCACATACACAGGTACACACAATCACGTTCAGTATTTTGGCCTAACCCTCCCCCATGCTTGTACTTCACTGTGTATCTTCCAGAGGTAAGAGTAGGCCATGTTATTTTGTCTTGTTTTATTTAAACAGATTAGCTAGGGATCTCAGAGGTGCTATGAGTTGCTCAAAGTTTAATAACTGTGTTGGAATTCTCCTGTGCACAGCCAGTTAAGGATCTGGTGTGGTCAGCACTGCTGTGGCACAGGCTGGATCCATGACCCAGGAACTTCCACATGCCATGGGTGTGGCCAAAAATAAATAAATAAATAAAAGAGACTTTTCTAAAACAAACAAACAAAAATCAGTGTTGTTTACAAGACTTGAATGTTAGGCTACTAACCTCTTCTGCTTTAAGATGCTTCTGGTATGTGGATGTAGTACATAGAGCAATATTCCTGGGTGAATCAGACACACCTAGAATCATATCCTGGCTTCCAGTTTAAGTTAATTTTTTGAACTTTAATTCCTTTATTTGTAAACAGGAATAAAAACTATGATTTCTGGTTTAATGATATATTAAAACACCAAGTTCATAGTAAATACTCATTAAATATTAGTTCTTTTCTTCCAGGTTAGCTATCTAGTATCAGTCTTTGATAGTTTAAAATATCCTTCCAAGGAAGCTAGGATTGAGTGCTGAAGCCAGTATTTTGTGCCTTCCACTGTGTGAATATAAAGGAAGCATAAGGTAACCCCTTATCTTGATTTTATTTTTCTACATGTAGTCCTGTTTTAAAATATTTACTCACTATTTCATGTGTATGTGTTTCTCATTACAACAATCAACTTGTATACTCATAGTATCAGTTTATTTGCTGGTGGAAAAAGGGCACTGGATTGAGAGTCAGGACTTACTGACTTTGGTAACTATTGCTGGGTATCTTCAGTTTGCTCCCACTGAGATCCATTCTTCACTTTGTTCTGTAAAGAGACAGAACATAAAAGAGATTATACACCATGACCAAATAGGATTTATACCAGGATGCAAGGCTGGTTTAACGTTCAGAAATCAGTCTTATGTTATATAACGTATTGATAGAATAAAGTATAAAAATCACGTTTGTCTCAACACAAAAAGCATTTGACAAAATCTACACCCTTTCATAATAAAAATACTTAGCAAACTTGGAATAGAAAGGAACTTCCTCAACCTGATAAAAAGCATCTGCAAAAAAAACAGAACACATAGCTGACATCATACTTAATACTTCCTCCCTAAGGTCAGGAATAAGACAAGGTTGATTGGGGGCTGAATATTCAGATGGTGCCAAAATACCACCATATGGATTACTTGCTAGTCATGAAAGTAGAAACTTGATGTTAGAATGGAGCTGTCTGTTACCATTTTAACCCAGGAATCGTATTTAACATTACTAGCAGGAGAAGAATATACTGCTGAAAGACAGGATTTGAGAGGGCAAAAGGTCAGCCAGTGTGTATAATCAGTTAGGAAACTGCAGTTTGGAGGTTACCCAGGTCCCTAGAGGAAGAGCTAAGAGTTAGACCACCTGGCAAGTGGCTTTAACAAAGTGTTATGTTGGTTAGCTGTTGATCAAACAAGAGTTAACTACAGGCAGCACCAGCTCAATACAATGACTACCCATCCCAGTCTGCTTGGAATTTTTCCAATTTTACCATTGAAATTCCCATATCCTAGGAAATTCCTCAGTGCCAGGCAAACTGGGAAAGTTTGGTCATCCTCCCAGCTCAGTACAGTTACCTTTGCCTCTTTTCCCTGGGTCCTCAGCTCCCTGCTCCAGTTTTGTAATTTCTTGTGGAGAAATTTAATGACGAGGAAGAATAGTAAAAGCAGTGACACCTTCCTGCCCATGCAGTATCTGGTCCCTGACCCAAGAAAGGGGAGATGCTTTAAATTGGATATGAGTTTCTTTTGTGAGTTGTCAGAATGTTTTGAAATTTACTGTAGTGATGGTTGTGCAGCTCTGAATACACTAAAAGCCACTGGATTGTACACTTTAAGTGGGTGAATTGTATGTAATTTATATCCTTAATAAAGCTGTTTTGAAAAAGTGAGTGTGACTTTGCTGTATACAGAAATTGACGGAACACTGTAAATCCAATTTTTTTTTTTGCTTTTTAGGTCTGCACCTGTGGCATATGGAGATTCCCAGGCTAAGGGTCCAGTCAGAGCTACAGCTGCTGGCCTATGCCACAGACACAGCAACTCGAGATCCGAGCTGCATCTGCAACCTACGCCACAGCTCACGGCAATGCCAGATCCTTAACCCACTGAGCAAGGCCAGGTATTGAACCCACAACCTCATGGTTCCTAGTCAGATTCATTTCCACTGCACCACAACGGGAACTCCAACTATAATTTTTTTCAAAAGAGAATGTGAGGAGTTCCCTTTGTGGCTCAGCAGTTATTGAACCCAACTAGTATCCATGAAAATGCAGTTTCAATCCCTGGCCTCGCTCCATGGGTTTAGGATCCAGTGTTGCCATGACCTGTGGTGTAGGTGGCAGACACGGCTCGGATCCCATGTTGCTGTGGCTGTGGCATAAGCCAGCATCTGTAGCTCTGAATCGACCCCCTAGCCTGGGAATTTCCATATGCCTTGGGTGTGGCCCTAAAAAGACAAAAAATAAAATAAGATAAAATAAAAATTGAAAGTGAGGGAGTTCCCGTCATGGTGCAGCAGAAATGAATCCGACTAGGAACCATGAGGTTATGGGTTCAATCCTTGGCCTCGCTCAGTGGGTTAAGGATTTGGCGTTGCCGTGAGCTCTGGTGCAGGTCGCAGATGCAACTCAGATCCTGCATGGCTGTGGTTGTGACATAAGCTGGTAGCTGCAGCTCTGATTTGACCCCTAGCCTGGGAACCTCCATATCCCGCGGATCCAGCCCTAAAAAGCAAAAAATAAATAAATAAATAAAAAGTGAATGCGAGAGAGTTTTAGGTTACATTGGACCTTTTTTTCCCCTTTTTGGGGGGGGGGGAGAGGGCACACCTGAGGCATGGGGAAATTCCCAGGCCAGGGATCAAACCCACGCCACAGCAATAACTAGAGCTGCAGCAGTGACAACACCAGATCCTTAACCTGCTGAGCCACCAGGGAACTCCTAGATTGGACCTTTTAAACCTGAGAGACCAAAAAGCTATAGTATGAGGTATGATCAAGGGCAGGGAAAGAAGTTTGGTACAGCATGGTTGAAGACAATGGTGGGAGCAAAATATCATTTCTTATTCATTTCTGTTTCGTTAACATCTCAAATAAGATGACTCCACTGGTTTGAATGGGTTGCTGTTTGCTGCAACTAAAAGTTGTGACTTAAGACACCTGAAGAATATTCATTCCTTCTCTTCTTCTATAAATGCTAAATGATATCCTTGGATAAAATCATACAAAAAACTATGTTTGGATTGCATTGCTCTGTTCTCTTACAGAATTACATAAAAAACCACATTCGGCATTATACCACTGGTCTATATTGGAGAACGAATAGAAAACAGCTGTATAAAATACCTATGTTGGTGTGTTATTGAGGTAGTAGAGGAGACCTTTTTTTTCTTAAGTGTTAGTCTGGGGAGTTGTAGGACTTACGAACTATTGATTTGTTTATATCTTCTGTATATGGAGTTATCTTTTAAGACATTTTTGTTGCCTAACTCTTCCTTTCTGACTCTGCTGCTGAAAGATTTGGCTTTCCTGATGGGACTGTCAAGTCATATACATCACCTCGCCTTGCTTATGGGAGAGGGCACATTGACCCAGGCTAACCAGGTATAATGCCTCATTCCTTCGTCTGTGTTCTTTGGTCCAGAGACGGGAACACAACGCAAACAGAGCCAAACTGAATCCAACCAAGGAATTTTTCTGGAGCTCTCAGAAAAGAGGTGCTCTCTTTTCACTAGAGTAACTGGCCGTAAAAGCTGTGTGAAAATAGAGCTTTTGAGACCATCTTTGTCAGCAAATGAAAAGAGGCTGCTTGAGAATGAAACCAACACAGAAATAAGTGTCCTGAGAATCTTGTTTGAGACCCTGGACCCATCTATGCCAAAGTGAGTTCTATTCACAGACTGTTCTATTAAATGAGCCAGTAAGTTTCCTTTTTGTATTTATACCTGTTTGATTTGGATCTTTCATATTTGGAACCAAAGGAGGTCTGACTGTTACCCATTCAGTTTTCCTGTTTCAGTTGACAGAGTCTCAGAGTTAAATTTGCATCCCACAAGTGGACAGGATCATACTGAATGAATGTTAAGAAATGAGCTTGTCCCTTGTTTTATCTTTTTCTATTTTTTTCGCTTTACTCATTTCATCATACATGTTATATATTTCATATATTTTTGTAAGTCACTTAAAATCCTTTTTATAATAAGGTACTAAAGAGTAGGCATTGTTTCCCATATTATCATGAATCTGGATTGGAAAAAAAACTAAGAGTTTATTCCTAGTGGACATCATTGGTTTCCTACCAAAACTTTCTCCTTTCATCTCCCAATTCTGATTTTGTTGTAGAAATCACTCTCCATGTAGTCCATGTGATTTAGGAAAGGCTGACCTCACCCATGTCTTCAAGGATGGGCCTGAGTAATCTAAGGGTAATGTTACTTTTGTTGGGAGTTGATTCAGAAATTTGTGGCATTGCTAGGCTAGAGGAAGTTTGCCGGTGGCTTCCATTTCTAGGAGACCTGCTAAAAATGAACCTTTCTTTTGCTATATATTATGATGTGTGAATATGAGTCATGAAACTTACAGCCATTTCACTACCTGTTTGAGAATAAAACTGACGCCAAGAGAGAGCAAACCCAAGAGAATGAGAGGGAAATGGAGCACAATTGTTGGAATAAACCAGTCCTGAGAACTGCATTATCTCTGGGCTTTCAGTTATCTCAACCAGTAAATACTCTCATTCAAGCCACTTTAAGTTGGGTGTACCGTTTATAAGGGTCCCTTAATATAATTGGAGAACGAGCCTTTTCAGTTACTCTTTGGACTTAACCAAAAGCAAAGACATTAAAAACAAAAATAAGCAAGTGGGACTGCATCCAATTAAAGTCTCAGTACAGCAAAAAAAAAAAATTGAAGAGGCAACCTGAGTGGGAGAAAACATTGGCAAGCCATATATCTGATAAGAGTTAAAATCCAAAATATGTAAAGAGAACATACAACTCAGTAGAAGAATTCTGTTTAAAAATGGGGAGACGTAGTTCCCGTTGTGGCTCAGGGGTTAATGAATCTGACTAGGAACCATGAGATTATGAGTTCGATCCTTGGCCTTGCTCAGTGGGTTAAGGATCCGGTGTTGCCGTGAGCTGTGGTGTAGGTTGCAGACGTGACTCGGATCCCAAGTTGCTGTGGCTGTGGCGTAGGCCGGCGGCTACAGCTCCAATTAGACTCCTAGCCTGGGAACCTCCATATGCCGCAAGTGTGGCCCTAGAAAAGGCAAAAAGGCACACACCCAAAAAAAAAAAAAAAAAAAATGGGTAGTTTCTGTTGTGGTTCAGCAGAAATGAATCTGGCTGTTATCTGTGAGGATGCAGGTTTGATCCCTGGCCTCACTCAGTGAGTTAAAGATCCAGTGTGGCAGTGAGCTATGGTATAGGTTGCAGACCTGGCTCAGATTTGGCATTGATGTGGCTATAGTGTAGGCCAGTGGCTACAGCTCCGATTCAGCCCCTATTCTGAGAACCTCCGTATGCAGCAGGTGTGGCCCTAAAAAGACAAAAATTAAAAATTAAAAAATGGGCAAAATTTTATTTTTGTATATGGTGTTAGAGAATGTTCTAATTTTATTCCATGTAACAGTCCAATTTTCCCAGTACCACTTAATGAAGACACTGCCATTTCTCCAGTATATATGCTTGCTTCTTTTGTCATAGATTAATTGACCATAGGTGTATGGTTTATTTCTAGGCTTTCTATCCAGTTGCATTGATCTGTGTTTCTGTTTTTGTACAAGTACCATACGGTTTTGATTACTGTAGCTTTGCAATAGTCTAAACTCAGGGAGCCTGGTTCTTTCAGATCCATTTTCCTTTCTCAAGATTGCTTTGGTGGTGTTCCCATTGTTGGTCAGCAGTAACAAACCCGACTAGTATCCATGAGGACATGCGTTTGATTCCTGGCCTCGCTCAGTGGGTTAAGGATTTGGTGTTGCTGTGAGCTGTGGCATAGGTCATAGACATGGCTCAGATCTGGCATTGCTGTGGCTGTAGCATAGGCCAGTGGCTGCAGCTCCGATCTGACCCCTAACCTGGGAAATTACATATGCTATGGATGTGGCCCAAAAAGACCAAAAAAAAAAAAAAAAAAAAAGGAATTGCTTTGGCTATTAACGGTCTTCTGCATTTCCATACAAATTTTTAAAATTTGTCTTCTTTCTCTAGTTGCTTTAGGTGAAAGTTTAAGTTATTGAGTTTTTATTTCCTGAGGTAAGCTTTTATTGATATAAATTTCCCTCTTAAAATCGTGTTTGCTGGAGTTCCTGTCATGGCTCAGTGGTTAATGAACCTGACTAGCATCCATGAGAACCTGGGTTCGATCTATGGCCTCACTCAGTGGGTTAAGGATCCAGCGTTGCCATGAGCTGCAGTGTAGGTCAAAGGCACGGCTCGGATTCAGCATTGCTGTGGCTGTGGCATAGGCTGAGGCTACAGTTCCGATTGGCCCCCTAGCTTGGGAATCTCCATATGCTGTGGTTGTGGCCCTAAAAAAAAAAAGACAAAAAAAGACCAATAAAAAAGTGTTTGCTACATGCATTCCCCTTGTTTTTGGATCATCGTGTTTTCATTGTCATTTGTCCCTAGGGCTTTTTTTGTTTTTGATTTTGTTTTTGTTTTTTTGCCACACTTGAGGCACACGGAAGTTACCAGGTCTGGGATCAAACCCGCACCACAACAGCAACAATGCTATATCCTTAATCTGGTGAGCAACCATGGAATTCCTCTAGGTATTTTTTTTTTTTAATTTTCTCTTTCATTTCTTCAGTGATCATTGGTTTTTTTAGTAGCATATTGTTTAACCCCCCACATGTTTATGTTTTATGCAGTTTTTTCTTTTAGTTGATTTCTAATCTCATAGCATTGTGGCTGGAAAAGGAACTTGCTACGATTTCAATTTTATTAAATTTACTGAGGCTTGCTTTGTGGCCCAGCATGTGATCTATCCTGGAGAATGTTCCATGTGCACCTGAAAAGAATGTGTACTCCACTGCTTTTGGATGGTATGCTCTATCAATGTCAATTAAGTCTTTCTGGTGTAATGTGTCATTTAAGGCTTGTGTTTCCTCATTGATTTTCTGTCTGGATGATCTGTCCATTGATGTAAGTGAGGTGTTAAAGTCCCCACTATTAATATGTTACTGTCCATTTCTCCTTTTATGTCTGCTAACATTTGCCTCATATATTGAGGCTTTCCTCTGTTGGGTGCATATCATTTTAAATTGTTATATCTTCTTGTATTGATCCCTTGATCATCATATAGTGTCTTTCTTTGTATCTTGTAACAGTCTTTATTTTAAAGTCATTTTGTCTGATATGAGTGTTGCTACTTCAGATTTGTTTTGATTTGCATTGGCATGAAGTACCTTCTTCCATACCCTCACTTTCAGGCTGTATGTATCTGTGGATCAGAAGTGGCTCTCATATAGATAGCATATGTATGGGCCAGTAAGCTAGTCTATGTCTTTGGCATTTAATCTATTTATATTTTAATGTAATAATCAATATGTATATTCTTACTGCATTTTGTTAATTGTTTTGGATTTGCTTGTTTGTTTTGCTGTGCCTGCAGCATGTGGAGGTTCCTGGGCCAGGGACTGAACACATGCCACAACAGTGACCCAGGCCTTAACCTGCGTGTGCCACAAGGAAACTCCTGGATTTGTTTTTATAGGTCTTTTTACTTCCTTTCCTCTTTTGTGATCTGATGACTTTCTTTAGTGTTGTGTTTAGATACTTTTCTTCTTTTTCACATGTATATCTATTATAAACTTTTGGTTTGTGGTTACCATGAGATAGATAGATAGATATACCATATATATATATAATTATTTTAAGTTGCTGATCTCTTAATTTCAAATACATTTCAAATATCCAGTATTTGTACTCTCATCCTCTCACAATTACTGGTTTGGGTTTCACATTTGTGTGTGGATGATTTCCTACCTTTACTATATGGTTACCTTTACCAGTGAGCTTTCCCATTTTGTAATTTTCTTATTTCTCACTGTGATCTTTTCCACCTAAGGAATTTTGTTTAGCATTTGTTTCAAAGCTTGTTTGGTGTGCTGAATATTTTTAGCTTTTTGTTTGTAAAGCTTTTGATTCCTACATCAAATCTGAATGAGAGCCTTGCTAGGTAGTTTTTATCTGAAGGAAATGAAATTACTGTCTCAAAAAGACATCCACACCCCCATGCTCATTGCAGCATTATTTATAATAGCCAAAACTTGGAAACAACTTACGTGCCCATCAATGGATGAATGGATTAAAAAATCGTAAGACATACACACACACACACACACACACACATATACATACACACACACACACACACAATGAAATATCATTTGGCCATAAAACAGATAGAAGGAGGAGTTCCTGCTGTGACATAGCAGATTAAGGATCCAGTGTTGCTGCAGCTGCAGTGGTCCAGGAATTCCATATGCCCCGAGTTAGGCGGGAAAACAGAAAAAACAAAATAAGATGGAAGGAAATCCTGCCATTTGCAGTAACATAGATGGAATTGTTGGACCTTGAGGGCATTATACAAAGTGAAATAAGTCGGAGAAAGACAAATACTATATGATCTCACTTATATTTGGGATCTAAACACAAAACAGAGTTTCATAAAAGCAGAGCCACCTGTGGATGACAGCAGGAAATAGAGCCCAGAGATTGGGAGAATGATTCATGCTGACATCATTGAGCCCCAGGTACAGCCCTGCCTAAAGCTGTCCACCTTTGGGCTTCTCAGTTTCAAGGCAGTGTCCATGGCCACACAGAGGTCAACCCTGTGACCTGGGAAGCAGAAAGACATCCTCCAACAGAAGGAGTATGTGGTTTTCAAGGGTGTGATCTATGTGATAGAGCTAATGTCTCCTAGATTTATTGCAAAAAGAAAACAAGATAACATATAACTAGATAACATGTATGAAAGTATTTGACTCAATAGGAAAATTCCAGAACCTCCTTAAGATTTGGGATTAAGTGGCTCATGGAATGAAAACAAGTCTCCTTAGCTTATGCGGATGAATGTAAATGTCATCAGTCTTGTCCATGGTAGAAAATAATCAAGCCCACCAAAAAGGGGTCCAGAAGATGGAATGAGAGTCTTGAAATAAGTCTGTAAAGAGAAGAATCTGATTGCACTTACTCACCAGCGGAATTTCATAATGCAGTTGTGGCAAGCCAAGCAGACCTGGATTTAAATAACAGCTGCATAGATTTTGACAGGATGCTTCATATCTTTCAGTCATAATCTGTTACCTACAAAAAAAGGTGGTTACACATACTTAACCTTATTGTCTTGTCATAAAAAATATGATTATGCTTTTAAATCATCCAGTCAAGTTTCTAGCACATAGAATAGGCTGAAATATCATTTTTCTTTTCTTTCCCTCCATCAACCTTTTCTCCAGGATAATGCAAACCTGTTTTTCAGCCAAACTATAAAATAAGATATAATTAATTTGGATATCATTAATGCCCCATCTCCCTCATTTTGGCCTATTTACCATATTGAAAGAAAAGGTTAATTATTATCTCTTTGTGAGTAAATACATTGTTTTGTTACTTTTAGCCAGAGTCTTGTCTTTAACTCTGCCTGAAGTAAAGAGAACTGGAAGAAAAAAAATTATTTATCCAAAGCCATTAATAGAGGCATTCCCATCGTGACTCTGTGGAAACGCATCTGACAAGTATCCATGAGGATGAAGGTTTGATCCCTGGCCTTGCTCAGTGGGTTAAGGTTCTGGCCTTTCCGTGAGCTGTGGTGTAGGCTGCAGATGTGGCTTGGATCTGGCATTGCTGTGGCTTGGATCTGGCATTGCTGTGGCTTGGATCTGGCATTGCTGTGGCTGTGGCATAGGCCGGTGGCTACAAATCCGATTTGACCCCTAGCCTGGAAAACTCCATATGCTGCGGGTGCGGTCCTAAAAAGACAAAAAAAAAAAAAAAAGCCATTAATAGAAAAATCAACAGAAAAATTGTTTGTCCAGGTAACTTTCTGAGGGTACATCAGTTTAGAAATACTATTTGGTTGTTAGTAATAAAAAGCTGGAAAACAAACCAAAAAACCCCGAAAAAGTGAATTCATAGAGAACAGATTGGTGGTTGCTAGAGGTGGGGGATAGGGAAAATGAGTGAAGTTATTAAAAAAAAATGGAGAATGAATTTCCCTTCTGGCAATTGCTATGAACCCTTCTTTGGTAGGGTTAAGATCTTTTGTAATCTCTATACAGTATGACAGTTGCAAAGGAAATCCTGTCTTTAGAAAAGCAATCTTATTGGTAACACACTGGTTTGAGTGAACACAAAGTCCTCTCAATCTCCCTACAGCTTAATTAAGCCAGTCAGAGTCCAACAAACTTCAGATATCTATCTTAGAGAATGCACTTTACAGTTTGAAATTGCTCAGAAGTCAACCACAGTTTATGTGTTTGAAGATAGGACACCTATAAATAAGTCACTATTTGGATATCTTTCATTCCATTCACAAGAGTCCACTCACGAGATGCCAAAGAGATTACCTTTTCCTTTATATGTCAAAGAGGAACCCATGACATAATGACTATGAGGAGTCCCCACTGTGGCACAGCAGGGTCGGTTGCATCTTGGGAAATGCTGGAATGCAGGTTCTATCGGCAGCCTGGCAGAGTGGGTTAAGGACCTGGCATTGCCACAGCTGCATCTTAGGTCACAACTGTGGCTTGGAGTTGATCCCTGGCCCAGTAGCTCCTACTGTGAGGTGGCCAAAAAAATAATAATGACTCTGAGAAGAGCACATTTTATTTATGTAGCTCATAACCACATGCTTAGCACTGTACTTGTTCTGTGGATGCAACCTCCACAGTAAAATAATTCAAAATTTAAATTATGTGATTGAAATTATAGTTTTTTTCTTTAAATAAAATATGGGGCTATTCAAACTGCTTTTGCAAATACCACTTGGTAATCCCTCTCAAATATGTCCCCAAATAATAAGTAAAAAAGCTACGTGCTAGGAAAAGCACTCCCCAGATTTCTACATATATGTGTGAATAAACACACAGGGAAATGCATATTTTAAAGTCTTGGCAATAAGCTTAAAACTGTCCAGCAAATTTTCACGAACTCAGCTATTTTCATGTGCTCAATTTGCAAAGCTGTCTGTAATAATAATACAACCATAAATTGTAAGAACGTATTTGGTATTATGAATTTAAACAACTTCCTAGTAAAAAGGCCAGTATATGTTAAGATAGTGCTATCTCTTACTGTGATATAAAGAATAAACTCAGCTTTGTCTTAGGTTGTTTGGGTACTTTTATAGCAGAAACTGTATTCTACAGAGTTCAACATCTTATGTGTATTTTCTTTTAGCTTGGAGTTCCTGTCGTGGCTCAGTGGTTAACGAATCCGACTAGCAACCATGAGGTTGCGGGTTTGATCCCTGGCCTTGCTCAGTCGGTTAAGGATCTGGCGTTGCCGTGAGCTGTGGTGTAGGTTGCAGACGCGGCTCGGATCCCGCGTTGCTGTGGCTGTGGCGAAGGCCAGCAGCTACAGCTCCTGTTAGACCCCTAGCCTGGGAACCTCCATATGCCGCGGGTGTGGCCCCAGATAAGGCAAAAAACACACACACAAAAAAAAGAGTTCTCTCTTTTAGGTTATTTTCTTCACTCCTCCAATTCTCCTGAAAGTAGCCACTGTTGTTAATTTCTTTTGTGTCCCTCCAGAAATTTTTATAATTTACTTGTATTTAATTGCTGGCAAAATTATGTGGTTTTCATGTGATAATTACTATTTATATTCCCCCCATGTTATTTTTGTCAGATGTATTTACTGTTTGGTTGCTTTTGTATTAGTACAGTTGTGCCTCAGTAGCCATGCAGGATTGGTTCCAGGACACTTCAAGATACTAAAATCCACAGATGCTCAAGTACCATGTATAAAACAGTTCAGTATTTTCCTATAACCTGCGCACATACTCCCTTTTTTTTTTTTTTTTTGCTTTTTTAGGGCCACACCCACAGCATGTGGAGGTTCCCAGGCTAGGGATCAAACTGGAGCTGCAGCTGCCGGCCTACACCACAGGTCACCGCAATGCCGGATCCTTAACCCACTGAGCAAGGCCAGGGATCGAACATGCAACCTCATGGTTCCTAGTCGGATTCGTTTCACTGCGCCACGACAGAAATTCCTTGGTTTTTTTTTTTGTTTTTTTTTATGACATCAGAAACATAAGAGTTCTTGCTGTGGAACAACAGAATTGTCTCTGCCGTGTCAGGACTCAGGTTCCATCTCTGGCCTGGCACAATGCATTAAAGGATCTGGTATTACTGCAGTAGGTTGCAACTGGGTCTGAGATCTGATCCCTGGCCTGGGAGCTCCATATGCCATGGAATGGCCAAAATATACATACTGAATGATGTGAATTAAAGTACTAAATTATTTACTTCTTTTCTATATTGATACACTTCTGTCTAAAAAATATTAAACTGCTCATCTGATTCTCTCTAGTCTGTGGAAAGTTAAAAGCTTATCCTTTGACTCTACCAAGAGTATTTTTCTGTACCTTAAATAATTTTTACTATTTTTAAAATTTTTCTCTCACCCCCAAGGCCAAGTTGTTAGTTTATTTATTTATTTTGCTTTTTATGGCTACATGAGGCATATGGAGGTTCCTAGGCTAGGGGCTGAATCGGAGCTGCAGCTGCCAGCCTACACCACAGCCACAGCAACACAGGATCCAAGCTGCATCTGCAACCTACACCACAGCTCAGAGCAACACCAGATCCTTAACCCACTGAGTGAGGCCAGGGATCAAACCCATATCCTCATGGATACAAGTCAGGTTCATTACTGCCAAGCCACATCGGGATCTCCCTACATATTCTTTTTAAAAACTACGTAAATCTTGGAGTTACTGGTGGCGTAGTGTTTAAGGATCTGGCATTGTTACTGCCATGGCTTGGTGCAAGAGTTCAGTCACTGGCCTGGGAACTTCGGCATTCTGTGGGCAAGGCCAAAAAAAAAAAAGCAACTACATAAATCTTTCAGTACTTGACTCTTTTTTGTAGGGTTTAAGCCTAGGTCAGTGAGTTCCTTAATTGTTTAAATCTATTCTTTACAATTTGTTTATTCTTCCAGAAGAATTTCACTATATTTCTGGTTTTAATAAGTAAAAGAATAGGTTTACAATCAGCGAAAATATATTTAAAATTAATGTTAATTACTTGTACATCCTTTTTGTCTCTGGTTATTCTAAACTGTTTTTGTTTAAGAGGCACAAAAATGTACATACTGTCTTGGAGAATTTGGAAGTAATTATTTTATTACTTTATATTATAGTTTTTAGTTTAAGCTATAGGAACATGAATATTAGACCTAATATTAAAAATACAAAGGGGAAACCATTCTTTTTTACTGTTGTCACTGGATATCCATTTTAAGATATTGCACAAGAAAGAAATCTTAAGTTCATCTGTACTAATTAACTAAAAGTATGCAACTCTTTGGTTATCTTGAACATTGGACTTTTGTAGAGTCCTCAGAGTTACATGAAGGCAACCACTTACTAATCAACATTTGCTTACTAAGTAGAAATAATACAGCATATTTTTTCCCTCTGAGACATTATGACCAAACATTCTATCCTACTAAATTATCTTTGCTCAATTATTTACAGAAAACACACACCGAGCCATTAAGAGGAGAATTTTAGAAACCATTAAGAAGAGATCTGGGGGAAATTATTTTACATTAGACCATGAGAGCTAAAGCCAGAATCCAGCCAGGTTTCCTGACTCTTTTACATGTTTCAGTCCTTCTTAGTACAGTTTTAAATATCAACTATAACACTTAAAAAGAGAGAATTCACAGAACACCTATCTGATGGAATAGGAGCATTCCTGAAAACGTGAATGTATTTGACATATTCTTTAGGATCTTGAGGGCAGTAGGAGAGTTTCTGATTTTAAGAAATCCTGTAGTGTATCTTTGGTAAAGGGAAGCATCACACTATTTTTGTTTTTTGTGTAAAATTTTATATTTTAAGAAATCCTGTAGTGTATCTTTGGTAAAGGGAAGCATCACACTATTTTTGTTTTTTGTGTAAAATTTTATATACACTAAAAATAGTGTATATAAGATATAGATATAGATATCTTCTTTGTTGTTGTTGTTGTTATTTTAGGGCCACACCTATGGCATGTGGAGGT
The DNA here is from genome assembly GCA_004024745.2 of Catagonus wagneri. Taxonomy (NCBI): domain Eukaryota; kingdom Metazoa; phylum Chordata; class Mammalia; order Artiodactyla; family Tayassuidae; genus Catagonus; species Catagonus wagneri. Next base: position 29,605,315 of record PVHT021183705.1, on the reverse strand, counting down.
TCCCAGGCTAGGGGTCTAATCAGAGCTACAGCTGCCGGCCTACACCACAGCCACAGCAACGCCAGATCTGAGCCACATCTGCAACCTACACCACAGCTCACGGGAACGCCAGATCCTTAACCCACTGAGTGAAGCCAGGAATCGAACCCGCAACCTCATGGTTCCTAGTCAGATTCGTTTCTGCTGCACCATGATGGGAAATATCTAGGATATCTTCTAATCAAACTCTCTCCCCAGAGCATAATATCTCCAATCTTTTCTACGCTATAAAGGTGTGGGAGGACATTTGTTGATGCTTTTGTTGTGCAGATATGGAACATTATTCTTTGTAAGTTGTGGGATATAGGATAATTTTCTTTTTTTTTTTTTAGGACCGCACCCGTGGCATATGGAAGTTCCCCGGCTAGGGGTCAAATCAGAGCTATAGCTGCTGGCCTACGCCACAGCTCATGGCAACACCGGATCCTTAACCCATTGAGCAAGGCCAGGGATGGAACCCACAACCTCATGGTTCCTAGTTGGATTTGTTTCCGCTGTGCCATCGCAGGAACTCCAGGATAATTTTCTTGACCTCTCTGAACCTTAGTTTCCTAATTGGTAAAACTGGAATAAAAATGCCTACCTTATAGGATTATGTGAGGATGAATTTAGATAAAATTTTAGAGTGCCTAATGTAGAAATATATTCATTATTTAAGAAACCCATGTGAAGTTGACATATAAGATGCCCATTAAATGTGAGTTCTCCTAAAGCCTATAGATTATTGATTAAAGTGTTGAAGGTGCTGGAGCCACTGCAGACCCTTTTGAAATGTCAGTGAAGATCTTCTTCGGGTTATATCATTTATATCATTCTGTTAATTTCTTTGAATATATAGTGCTTCAAGCAACTAAAAGTCCATGTAAATATGCTCTCATCCAGTCTGTAGAAATCATGATGTATCTTGTGAGGTGATTTACTGGATTCAAGATAACACTATAACAAAAACAAAACAAAACAAAACAAAAAGATACACTATACCTGCTGCCAAAATAATAATAATCACATCAAAAAAGGAAATCAGGTTCCCTTTCTTTTTCTTTTTCTTTTTCTTTCTTTTTTTTTTTTTTTTTTTGTCTTTTTAGGGCCGCACCTGCAGCATATGGCGGTTCCCAGGCTAGGGGCTGAATCAGAGCTATAGCTGCTAGCCTACACCACAGCCCCAGCAGCTCGGGATCTGAGCCAAGTCTGCAACCTACACCTCAGCTCACAGCAACCCCAGATTCTTAACCCACTGAGTGAGGCCAGGGATCAAACCTGCATCCTCATGGATATTAGTCAGATTTGTTTCCCCTGAGCCATGACGGGAACACCGCTGGTTTGTTCTTGAAGTACTCACTCTGGTTTTTAATGGTTATCTTCCTTTTAAAACTAAAAAACGTTATCTATTTAGCAAACCTATATCTTTCCTGTGGTAAATGTCAGACGTTATGATTTTCAGCACCTTCCTATTTAAAAAAATCAAGGCATTTGCGCCATCCAGTCTTTCAATACTTTTCCTATTCTCAGTGATTCAGAAAGATTGTAGGAATGGTTCTGAAATTACTTCTGTAAGTTCTTTCAGAATCTGTTTTGGGTGGCAGAAGCTTCTCTGATAATCATTCTGCTCTTTCCTGTATAATGAAAAACTATGAAGTCTCTAAAGCCTATGTTCTCCCATGCCCATGGAATAAACAATATTAATAGTTTGTTTTCTGGAGTTCTCTGTCATGGTGCAGCAGAAATGAATCCGACTAGGAGCCATGAGGTTGCGGGTTCGATCCCTGGCCTCAATCAGTGGATTAAGGATCCAGCATTGCCGTGAACTGTGGTGTAGTTTGCAGACGCGGCTCAGATCTGACATTGCTGTGGCTGTGGCCTAGGCCAGCAGCTGAGGCTCCAATTATACCCCTAGCCTGGGAACCTCCATGTGCCTCGGGTGTAGCCCTAAAAAGGAAAAAAAAAAGTTCATTTGTTTTCTTTTTCTTTTTTTTAGGGCCACACTTTCAGCATAAGAAAGTTCCCAGGCTAGGGGTCCAATAGGAGCTGCAGCTGCCAGCCTACACCCAAACCACTGCAACAAGGGATCCAAGCCACATCTGCAACCTACACCACAGCTCACAGCAACACCAGATCTTTAACCCACCAAGCGATGCCAGGAATCAAACCTGCATCCTCATCGATATTGGTTGAGTTCTTAACCCACTGAGCCATGATGGAAACTCCACTATTAATAGTTCATTTGAATTGACACTTAGATTCGAATATATACATATATATTATATATTATATTTGATATAATATCAAAATGGAGTCACACAATCTGTTCTGCCACTTCCTTATTTTTGTTTTTTTTTAGAGCCACACCATCTGTATGTCTCTTTTGGTGACTTGTGTGTTAAAGTCTTTGGCCCATGTTTAACTGGGTAGTTCATTTTCTTTCTTGAGTTTCAAGAGACCTTTAAGTATATTTAGGTAACAGTTCTTTATCAAATACCTTTTGGAAATACTTTTTCCCAGTAAGTGATTTGCCTTTTCATTCTCTCTCCTTTTTTTGTATTTTTTAAATTTTAGTCAATTTACAATGTTGTGCCAATTTCTGCTGTAAAGCAAAGTGACCCAGACTTACATATATATATCATACTGTGCGTGTGTGTATATATACATATATATGTTCTATCCCAAGAGATTGAACACAGAACTCTATGCTATATTGTAGGACCTCATTGTCTCTAAATGTAATAGTTTACATCTACTAACCCCAAATTCCCAGTCCATCATACTTCCTCCCCTTTCCCCTTGGCAACCAGAAGTCTGTTCTCCATGTCTGTGGGTCTGGTTTTTTCTTGTTGTTGTTGGGTTTTTTGTTTTTTGTTTTTTTTTTTTTTTGGTCTTCATGCCTTTTCTAGGGGCACACTTGTGGCATATGGAGGTTCCCAGGCTAGGGGTCTAATCGGAGCTGTAGCCGCTGGCCTACGCCACAGCCACAGCAATGCAGGATCCGAGCCGTGTCTGCAACCTACACCACAGCTCACGGCAACACTGGATCCTTAACCCACTGAGCAAGGCCAGGGATCAAACCCACAACCTCATCGTTCCTAGTTGGAGTCATTAACCACTGAGCCACGACGGGAACTCCTGTGGGTCTGTTTTTGTTCTGTAGAAAGGTTCATTTGTGCCATATTTTAGATTCCACATATAAGTGATATCATATGGTATATGTCTTCCTCTTTCTGATATAATTCCCTTAGTATGAGAATCTCTAGTTCCATCTGTGTTGCTGCAAATGGCATTATTTCATGATTTTTTAATGGCTGAGTGGTATTCCATTTGTGTATATGTACCACATCTTCTTAATCCATTCATCTGTTGATGGGCATTTAAGTTGTTTCCATGTTCTGGCCATTGTAAATAATGCTGTTGTGAACATACGGGTGCATGTGTCTTTTTGAATTGTAGTTTTGTCTGAGTATATGCCGAGGAGTGGGATTGCCGAACCATATGATAATTTTGTGATGGGTTTTTTTTCTTTGCTTTTTAGGGCTGAACCCACGGCACATAGAAGTTCCCAGACTAGGGGTCAATTCAGAGCTGTGGCTGTTGGCCCACACCACAGCCACAGCAACTCGAGATCTGAGTCATGTCTGTGACCTACACAATAGGTCATGGCAACACAGGATTCCCCGACCCACTGATAGAGGCCAGGGATCAAATCTACATCCTCATGGATTCTAGGCAGATTCATTTCTGCTGCAATACAATGGGAATTCTATGGGAATTCTATATTTAGTTTTCTGAGGAACCTCCATACTATTTTCCACAGTAAATTGGTTGTACCAATTTACAACCCTACCAACAGTGTGGGTAGGTTCCCTTTTCTCCACACCCTCTCCAGCATTTATTTTTTATGGACTTATTAATGACAGCCATTCTAACTGGTGTGAGGTGGTACCTCATTCTAGTTTTGATTTGCATTTCTCTAATAAATAGCAGTGATGAGCATTTTTTCATGTGCCTGCTGGCCATCCTTATGTCTTCTCTGAAGAAATGTCTGTTTAGGTCTTCTGTCTATTTTTCACTTGGATTGTTTTTATGTTGTTGTTGAGTTGTATGAGTTGTCTGTATATTTTGGAGATTAAGCCCTTGTTAGTTGCATTGCTTGCAACCATTTTCTCCCATTCCGTATGTTGTCTTTTCATTTTTTTTTTATGGTTTCCTTTACTATGCAGAAGCTTGCAAGTTTAATTAGGTCCCATTTATATATTTTTGTTTTTATTTCAATTGCCTTGGAGACTGATCTAAGAAAACATTTATACAGTCAATGTCAAAGAATGTTTTGCCTACCTTCTCTTCTAGGAGTTTTATTGTGACTTGTCTTATGTTTAGACTTTAAGCCATTTTGAGTTTATTTTTGTGAATGGTGTGAAGGTGTGTTCTAGTTTCATTGATTTACATGCAGCTGTCCAGATTTGCCAGCACCACTTGCTCAGAGACTGTCTTTTTCCTGTTTTATATTTTTGCCTCTTTTGTCAAAGATTAATTGACCATCGATGTCTGGGTTTATTTCTGGGCTATTCTGTTCTGTGTGTCTGTTTTTGTACAAGGATCACACTGTTTTGATTACTGTAGCTTTGTAGTATTGTCTGAAGTCTGGGAGAGTTATATTGCCTGCTTTGTTATACCCCCCCGTCTCCTCAGGATTGCTTTGGCATTTCTGGGTCTTTTATGGCTCCATATAAATTTTGGGGTATTTTTTCTCATTCTGTGAAAAATGTCATGGGTAATTTGATAGGGATAACATTAAAATCTGTAGATTGCTTTGGGGATATGGCCATTTTAACAATATTAATTCTTCCAATCCAAAAGCATGGGATATCTTTCCATTTCTTTGAATCCTCTTTAATTTCCTTGATTAATGTTTTATAGTTCTCAGTGTATAAGTCTTTCAACTCCTTGGTCAGGTTTATTCCTAGGTATTTAATTTTGGGGTGCACGATTTTAAACGTTATTTTTAAACGTTCCAAATCTAATATTAACAATCCAAATCTAATATTTCATTGTTAGTATACATAAATGCAACCAATTTCTGGATGTTAATCTTGTATCTTGCTCCTTGGCTGAATTCATTGATCAGTTTTCTGCTTTTTGCATGGAGTCTTTAGGATTTTCCATATATAGTATCATATATAGTATCATCTGCATATAGTGATAATTTTACCTCTTCTCTTCCCATTTGGATAGCTTTTATTTATTTGTTGTTTTTGTTGTTGTTGTTGTTTGTCTGATTGCTGTGGCTAGGATTTCCAGTACTATGTTGAATAAAAGTGGTCAGAGTGGGCATCCTTGTCTTGTTCCAGATTTTAGTGGGAAGGCTTTCAGCTTTTCTCCATTGGGTACTATATTGACTGTGGGTTTGTCATAAATAGCTTTTATTATGTTGAGATATGTACCCTCTGTGCCCACTTTGGTAAGTTTTTATCACGAATGGAGGTGAATTTTGTCAAATGCTTTTCTGCATCTGTTGAGATGATCATGTGTTTTTTTTTTACTTTTCTTTTATTAAGGTGGTGTATGACGTTGCTTTATTTGCATATGTTGAATGATCCTTGTGAACTTGGGATGAATCCCACTTGGTCACGGTGTCTTTTTCTGTGTTGTTGGCCAAAATTTTGTTGTTTTTTATGAGCTGTTTATGTGATCTTTTTTTATGTGTTTCGTTGGCTAAAATTTTGAGGATTTTTGCAACTGTATTTCTCAAAGATACTGGCCTATAATTTTCTTTTTTGGTAGTATCTTTGTCTGATTTTGGTATTAGGGTGATGGTGGCTTCATAAAATGTCTCTGGGAGTGTTTCTTCTTCAATCTTTTGGAAAAGTTTAAGCATAGATATAAGTTCTTTGTATGTTTTATAGAATTTGCCCACCAACCATCTGGTCCTGGACTTTTGTTTATAGTGAGTATGTTTATTACATATTCAATTTCATTTCTAGCGATCGGTCTTTTCAAATTCTCTATTTATTCTTGATTCAGTTTTGGTGGGCTGTATGTTTCTAGAAATTTGTCTGTTTCTTCTAGGTTATCAAACGTGTTGGCATATTGGAGTTCCCATAGCCGAGCATGTTAAGAACCTGACAGTGTCCATGACAATATGGGTTCAATCCATGCCTCACTCAGTGGGTTAAGGATCTAGCATCACCCCATGTGCAGTGTAGGTCTCAGATGCGGCTCGGTGTTGCCATGGCTATGGCATAAGCCTGCAACTACAGCTCTTATTTGTCCCCTAGCCCAGGAACTTCCATATGCTGTAGGTGCAGCCATAAAAAAACAAACCCCCCAAAAAATTGGCATTTAATTATTCTTAGTATGCTCTTATTTTTTTGGTTCTTCTGCAGTGTTGGTTGAGATTTCTCCTTTTTCATTTCTTATTTTATTTGAGTTCCCTCTCTCTTCTTCTTCTAGATAAAGGTTTGTCGATTTTGTTTACTCTTTCAAAGAACTAGCTCTTGGTTTTATTGATTTTTTTCTTCTTCTTTTTAATTTTTTTACACTTTACAACAATGAATTTTATTTCAGTTATAGGGGTACAAAGATTATCACAAGTCAATGTGATACATTTTGTGTCCCAAACCCACAGTGCATCCCCCCACCCCCAGATTGTCTTATTTGAAAAACCAAGGTTTTCCAAAATCTGTGAGTCATTGTCTGTTCTGCAAAGAAGTTCATTGTGTTTCTTTAGTTTCCACATGTAAGTGGTAGCATTGGGTGTTGCTGTCTAATTGTCTGACTGGTTTCACTTCGCATGATAATTTCTAGGTCCATCCATGTTGCTATAAATGTTGTTATTTCGTTCCTTTTAATGGCTGAGTAATATTCCATTATGTATGTACCACATCTTCCCTATCCACTCCTCTGTTGATGGGCATTTAGGTTGTTTCCATGACCTGGCTTCTTCCCTCTCTAGCTGCTTTAGATGTAAAGTTAGGTGTTTATGTGAGCTTTTTCTTGTTTCCCGAGGTAGGCTTATTTTGCTATATACTTTCCTCTTAGAACTGCTTTTGCTGCATCCCAGAGGTTTTGGGGTGTTGTATCTTTGTTGTCATTTGCTTCTAGGTATCTTTTAATTTCCTCTTTGATTTCTTCAGTGATCCATTGGTTGTTTCATAGCGAGTTGTTTAGTCTCCAGTGTGTTTGTATTTTTTGCCATTTTTTTCTTGTTGTTGATTTCCAGTCATATAGCATTGTGGTCAGAGAAGATGCTTGAAATGATTTCAATTTTCTTAAAGTTACTGAGGCTTGATTTGTAGCCCAGGATGTCATCAATCTTACAGAATGTTCCGTGAGCACTTGAGAAGAATGTGTATTCTGTTGCTTTTGGATGGAATGTCCTATAAATATCTATTAAGTCCTTCTGATCTAATGCTTCATTCAGGGCCTGTGTTTCCTTATTGATTTTCTGTCTGGATGACCTGTCCATTGCTGTAAGTGGGGTGTTAAATTCCCCCACTATGATGGTGTTCTTGTTGATTTCTCCTTTTAAGGTTGTTAGCAGTTGCCTTATAAATTGTGGTGATCCTATGTTGGGTGCATAGATATGTAAAATTATTACATCTTCTTCTTGTATTGATCCTTTGATCATTATGTAGTGCCCTTCCTTGTCTCTTAAAATGTTCTTCATCTTAAAGTCTATTTTGTCTGATAGGATTATTGCTACTCTGGCTTTCTTTTGATGCCCATTTGCATGGAATATTTTCTTCCATCCTCTCACTTTCAATTTGTATGTGTCTCTAGAAGTGAAGTGGGTCTCTTGAAGACAGCATATATATGGGTCTTGTTTTTGTATCCATGCGGCTAGTCTATGTCTTTTGTTTGGGGCATTCAGTCCATTAACATTTAAGGTAATTACTGATATATATGCTCTTATTGCCATTGTATTAACTGTTTGGGGTTTTTGTTGCTCTTTTTTTTACCCTGAAGTTTTGATATAGGAGTCTATATACAAATGAAATTGTTTTAAGTTGTTGGTTTCTTAATTGCACGTACGTCTCCAGTGACCTGTATTTATGCTCTTTCCTCTCAAGAGTTCTGATTTTGGTAGCTTAATTGTGCATGGATGATTTAGTATCTTTACTGTATATATGCCTAGCCTGGTGAGCCTTGTCATTTGTGGTGTTTTTGTTTCTGGTTGTGGCCTTTTCTTTTCTGCCTAGAGAAGTTCCTTTAGGATTTGTTGTAAAGCTGGTTTAGTGTTGCAGAAATCTCTTAGCTTTTGCTTATCTGTAAAGGTTTTGATCCCTTCTTCAAATCTGAGTGAGAGCCTTGCAGGGTAAAGCAATCATGGTGGGAAGTTTTTCCCTTTCATCACATTAAGTATATCATGCCACTCCCTTCTGGCCTGCAGAGTTTCAGCTGAAAAATCTACTGATAACCTTATTGGGGTTCCCTTGTATGTCATTTGTTTCTTTGCCCTAGCTGCTTTCAATATTTTCTTTGTCTTTAATTTTGGTCATTTTGATTAATATGTGTCTCAGGGTGTTCCTCCTTGGGTTTATTTTTTGTGGTACTTGTTGCGCTTCCTGAATTTGACTGAGTGGTTCCTTTCCCATATTAGGGAAGTTTTCAGCTATTATCTCTTCAAATATTTTTTCTGTCCCCTTCTCTCTCTCATCTCCCTCTGGCACCCCTATAATACGGATGTTGGTGCGTTTAACATTATCCCAGAGTTCTCTGAGACTCTGCTAATTTCCTTTCAATCTTTTATCTCTTTTCTCGTCTGCATTAGTGATTTCCACTAATCTGCCCTCCACCTCACTGATTCGTTCTTCTGCCTCCTGTATTCTACTGTTGGCTGCTTCTAAGGAATTTTTTATTTCAGTGATTGTATTTTGCATCTCTTCTTGTTTAATTTTTACAGCTTGTATTTCTCTGCTCGGTGTTTCCTGTAAATGATCAATCTTTGCCTCCAGTCTATTTCCAATGCCTTGCATCATCTTCAGCATCAACAGTCTAAAGTCTCTTTCTGGGAGGCTGATAATCTCCTCATCACTGA
>PVHT021183705.1:29565890-29588965 GCA_004024745.2 Catagonus wagneri | reverse complement strand
TTGAAAGAAACTAGGGGGTCCAGGTTCAAAGACAAGTATCCCACAGTTGGAGTTTTCATTGTAGCTCAGCAGGTTAAGAGCCTGACTAGTATCCATGAGGATGCAGGTTCAATCCCTGGCCTCACTCAGTGGGTTAAGGATCCAGCATTGACGTGAGTTTTGGTGCACAGCTTGGATCCCATGTTGCTGTGGCTGTGGTGTAGCCTGGCATCTGCAACTCTGATTCAGCCCCTAGCCTGGGAACGTCCATATGCCACACATGTGGGCCTAAAAAGAAAATAAGTTAATTTTTTTAAATACCTACCTGAAAATATCTAACTACCTGAAGGTCTTTTCTGCCAGTTTTTTCAGAGCCTAGAGATCCTTATTCCTGATCTCCATCCTGAACACCTTCAAGGGCTGTTGAAGCTGCAATGGCTCATGATTTGATCCTTGTGGTGGTAGATGGTAAGTGCCAGTTATTAGTTGGCAGTGCCCCTTCGTGCTTTGGGGGGCATTTTATGACCATTTTGTCCCATGATGTTAGGAATGTTCCTCCCAGATCTGGCAAGGATTTTTCTGATAGGCCCCTCAATGTATTATTATTACTGGGCTAGGCCTTATTAACAGTAGCCAAAAGTCTCTGGGCCCCCTGTCTTATTAGTCTCCTGGTCCAGGAAAATACTCCCTCTTGTTGGTTCTTCCCATATCTAGAGGTACACTACTGCAATCATTGATCTCATATGGAACTATGTGTCATCACTTTATCAGAGGCTTAGTCACACATTTGCTAATGTAAGAAACAATTATTTTTTTAAAACAGTCAGACAATTAGACAGCAACACCCAATGCTACCGCTTACATGTGGAAACTAAAAAGACACAATGAACTTCTTTGCAGAACAGACAATGACTCACAGACTTTGGAAAACCTTGGTTTTTCAAATAAGACAGTCTGGGGAATGGGATGATGCACTGTGGGTCTGGGACACAAAATCTAGCAAATTGACTTGTGATGATTTATGTACACCTATAATTGAAATAAAATCCATTAAGTTAAAAAAATAAAGATAAAAAAATATTAAAAAAAAAACAGGCAATATAAAAAAATAATATACCTAACAGTATTAGTATGGTCATAAGTAAGAATTTAAGTCAAGGAGTTGCTGTTATAGCACAGCGGAAACAAATCTGACTGGGAACCATGAGGTTGCGGGTTCGATCCCTGGCTTCGCTCAATGAGTTAAGGATCTGGCATTGCCTTGAACTGTAGCTTAGGTCACAGATGCAGCTCAGATCTTGCATTGCTGTGGCTGTGGCATAGGCCGGCAGCTGTAACTCTGATTCAACCACTAGCCTGGGAACCTTATATGCCTCTGGTGTGGCCTTAAAAAAAAAAGAAGGCACAACCTCTATGGAAAACAGTATTGAGGTACCTTCGAAAACTATACATAGAACTACCATATGACCCAGCAATCCTACTCTTGGGCATATATCTGGACAAAACTTTCCTTGAAAAAGACGCTTGCACACGCATGTTCATTGCAGCACTATTCACAATAGCCAAGACATGGAAACAATCTAAATGTCCATCGACAGATGATTGGATTAGGAAGATGGATTATACACACACACACACACACACACACACACACAATGGAATATTACTCAGCCATAAAAAAGAATAAAATAATGCCATTTGCAGCAACATAGTGGAATTAGAGACCCTCATACTGAGTGAAGTAAGTCAGAAGGAGAAAGACCAAATACCATATGATATCACTTATCTGGAATCTAATATACTGCAGAAATGAATCTTTCTACAGAAAAGAAAATCACAGATTTGGAGAACAGATTTGTGATTGCCAAAAGGGTGGGGGAGGGAGTGGGATGGTATGGGAGTCTGGGGTTAATAGTTGTAGACTATTGCCTTTGGGATGGAAAAGCAAGGAGATCCTGCTGTATAGCACCAGGAACTATGTCTAATCACTTGTGATGAATCTATATATGTATGTGTAACAGGGTCACCACGCTGTACAGTTGGAAAATTGATAGAAAACTGTAAACCAGCTATAATGGAAAAAGAAAAAAAGATCAAAAACAAACAAAAGAAGAATTTAAGTCAAGAAATTTTATTAGGCGCAGCCTGGTACATCCGCAGGCCATCTGGCTTAGTCTGTTTTGTACCAATCCTCATCTTTAAGGGAAATAATATGTTGGCATTGTTCACAAAATATTCGGCACAATTTCCTAGTGTTATTGGTTATCCAAAATATGGTTTAATTGTTCCCAACATAAAGGAGCCTTTAAATTTAAATAACCATAGCTTGGTATTAACCTCCCCATTGCAGATCATAGAGCATCTGATCTTCATCCAAAGATAGATTACTAAATTAAGCTTCAGAAACAAATTACAATGTTTTTGACAAAGAAGCTTAACCAAGTTTCTGTGACATACAACATTTTAAGATAATAGCTAAAATTTACCAGGATATATCTAAATTTCAGAAACTTTACATAATTCCTAGAATATCTATATTAATAACATTTGTCCTCAGAACTGTCATGGTGTGACATTTAGCATGTTAATGCATTACAAAGAGCATATAATCAGGCTCAAGTTCCACTAGAATTTGAATCATCTGCCATCTTGGACCTGATTCTAGCCACGTTTTTTTTTTTAATCATCTTTAGGGTTATGCCATTCTTTTAAAAGGTTGGGCCCTGTCCCCTTCCTTCATGTTTCAGTAGAAGCGTATTAGGGGAGCCTGGTTGAAAAACACTGGGAGAAAGTGCCCCCCAACTGAAAGATGCTGGGGGAGTCCAGTTGGAAGACACTAGGATTTGCTCAGTTGACAAGATACTGAGCTGAGAGGTTAGGGAGGAGGCTGACCTGACATCTTTCCTCATATTGGCTACCTTATCAAGAATTTGTTGGGATAAAAGTGAAAGTATTACATGAGAGTTTTCAGTTCCAAAGAAGGGACTCTCTTCCTGGATAGTAACAGCTTTCTCAGGCAACCAAGAAACTTGCAGGAGCAGTGGAAGCAAATGCTCATACTAGGCAGCTGTCCATATAGGGAAACCCACTCGTTTTCATTAACAACTTGCTTTGCTGGAGACGGGAATGAGAACTGGCCACTCTGATCTGAGCACCCGTGGCAGTCTTACCGTAGCACAGGGAGAACCCGAGACACATAAAAGAAGCTGACATGACTCTAGGGTAAAAACGTAGAGGAATTAAGCTCATAAGCAGCACATTGGCCCACTACAGTTTCACTAGAAAATTTTATCCCCAACAAATTCAGCTTTAGAATGGGAAATAAATTCTCTCAAACAGAGAAACAAGGGGTGTCAGAAAGCCAGCTTCCAGTAACACCCCAGCCATATTCGTGTACAAGTTATATAAGCTCATATTTGCAAGTACCTAACTTAATTGGAAACTAAAGGAAATCTTGCCCCGAAAATGACTAAGCGGGCTCTTTTTTTTTTTTCCTCCCTTTTTTGGTCCCACCAGTAGCATACATAAGTTCCTGGGCCAAGGATCAAATCAGAGCTCCATCTGTGGCCTAGGCCACACCACCGTGGAAACTCCTAAGGGGGCTCTTTTATTGCATATGTAGTTAAGCTAGAAAGTTGGCATGATACAAATATCTTTTCAGAATTCTGACCTTAGGAGTTCCCGTCGTGGCACATTGGTTAACGAATCCAACTAGGAAGCATGAGGTTGCAGGTTCGATCCTTGGCCTTGTTCAGTGGGTTAACGATCTGGGGTTGCTGTGAGCTGTGGTGTAGGTGGCAGACTCGACTGTGATCTGGTGTTGCTGTGGCTGTGGCGTAGGCTGGCAGCTGTAGCTCTCATTTGACCCCAAGCCTGGGAATCTCCATATGCCGTGACCCGCCCAAAAAAAAAAAAAAAGGAATTCTGACCTTAAAGAAACAAAAGTCCTTCTAAAGGGAATTCCATTTCTCTTCCTGTTTCTGAGATGTAAAGTTATACCAGATCTTATTAGGGCCGTGTGTGTGTGTGTGTGTGTGTGTGTGTGTGTGTTGTTTTGAGAACTTGGTCTCTATTATCCAGAAGGTACACATCTGGTGGATATTTGTCAGCCAATCGAATAGACTGGGATTTTTTTTTATAGCTTTCATTTTAAAATTTATTTAAATTTTAAATTATTTTTAAATATTTTAAATTTTTTGGCTACGCCCATGGCATACAGACTAGGGCAAGGGATGGAGGCCTAGCCACAGCAGTGACAACGCCAAATCCTCAACCCAATGGGCCACCAGGGAACTCTTAAACTGGGATTTTTTTTTTTTTTTTTCCCTGTGTTGGGTCATAAGCTTTGGCTGTTGAAGTTCCCAGGCGAGGAGTCGAATCAGAGCTGCAGCCTCTGGCCTGCACAGCCACAGCAATTCGGGATCTGAGCTGCTTCTGTGACCTACACCACAGCTCATGGCAACACCGATCCTTAACTCACTGAGTGAGGGCAGGGATCGAACCCCCATCCTCATGGATACTAGTTGGGTTTGTTACCACTGAGCCACAATAGGAACTCCTAGACTGGGATTTTAAGCAGTCTTTTTGTCTGACTGTACCAACTCTTGAAACTACACAACCCAGATTGGGACTTGAACCCACTGATTTTTTTTTGGGGGGGGTGTACCCATGCCATGTGGAAGTTCCCAAGCTAGGGGTCTAATCCGATGCTACAGCTGCTGGCCTACGCCACAGCCACAGCAACGCAGGATCCAAGCTGCTTCTGCAACCTATACTACAGCTCACTGCTACACCAGATTCCCAACTCACTGAGCGAGGCCAGGGATCGAACCCACATCCTCATGGATACTGGTCAGATTGGTTTCTGCTGCGCCACAACAGGAACTCCCGAACCCACTGTTTTTTGTTCTCGTTTTTGTTTTGTTTTTAATTAAAATCCCACACCTTCATTACATCAGCCCATAAAACTGAACAGGAGGGAAGGGAGCAAGGCATAACCTTTAAAAGAAAGACAGAACCCTTGAGGATATGACAAAAACTGGTTAGAATCAACTAGGTACAAGATAGCATTAGATAAGACTTCCAGTGGATGTGATATAGATGGAGTGGGCACAGGTAGTTTTAGAAGTCCCAATAAAGGACCACAAATTAAGAGGAAAACTTAGGGGACATTGGGAGATCACTCTAAGTTAAAAACTGCTCAAGAAAGCCATCAGCACAAGGCAACCTTGCTTGATTAGTGGAGGCCTGAGAACTGCATCAGGTGTCAGGTCGTTTGGGTGAGGGATGGGATGAAGCCTGCATTCAGATTCAGACCAAGGGCAGGAGTTTGAGGACCACCCTTTTGCTGATTTGAATACACACCTTACTGGATACCAGGGAGGAGCTATTACTCCCAGAAAGGAAGAGGCGGTCTTTTCCCGATCCCCACTTCCCTTGGATGATGAAACTGCAGCCCACCTGATCCTCAGGGCAGAGGCTCCTTGCCAGCCGGCTTGCATTTCTCACAAGAGTCCTAGGCTGATAAATCTATTTCTTGCCTATCACTTTATCTTTCTCTGAATTCCTTCTGCAGGGAAGCCTGAAGAACTTGAAACTCAGTAAGTCCAGACAGAGGGTGAGTGATTCTAATTTAAAACCATGGATTTAAGTCCCAATCTGGCTTTAGGTTGGCATGTGGGTGCAAGTCCCAATCTGGGTTTTGCCTGGGTTCGAGTCCCGGCACGTGGGTTCAGGTTCTGGCTAGGTTCAAGCCATTAGTGCTGTCAGTTTCAGGTGGCCTTTGAGTACACTAGCATGCTAAATGACATGCCCACATGCGCTATGACAGCTCCAAGGCTGACCACAAAAGGATAAAAAGTGGGCGCTGACCCAATTCCCCCCAAACAGTTGGAATAATCCTCCCACTCCTTAGCCCATGAAATTTCCCAGCCCATATAAACTAACCATCCCATATTTCGGGCCACTCTCTCACTTCTCGAGCCGAACTATGTACTGTCTGTTTAATGTGTATCTTCCAGGCCTCTCGCCTTCTGAGATGGCCCATACCTTATCTCTCTCAATAAGTATTTCTTACTATCACTTTGCGTCTCACCGATATCTTCTGCGCTGAGATTTAAAGAATCTGAACTTCAGTAAAACTTCAGTAAGTCCTGAGACCAGGTGTGTGATTTTAATTAAAAAATAATAGATTCGAGTCCCAGCAAATGGGTTGAAGTCCCAATCTGTGCTGTGCATTTTCAAAAACGGCCTTTACTTTCTTAACTGGGCCTTTGTTGGGGGGCATCCTTCACGCCCTTGTGGGAAGCCTCTTGCATCTTATTGGTTTGACTCACTATTAAGATACGTCTCATTAATGGCCAGTTCATGGGTCCTTTAAATTGGAAAAACGCTAAATCGGTAAATTTTTAGAGACCTCTCATTATAAACAGCTGTTTTATTGGTACCTATAAGAAACCAATGTGCTGGAGTTTAGAGCAGAGAAAGACTTGCTGCAGGCCGCAGTGAGACTGGTGGCTCGTGCCCCCCCCAACCCCTAAACTCCTTGAATGGATTTTGTAAAGCATTAAAAGCCGGGTGGGAGAGGTGTGCTGACAGGGTAAGAGATCTGGTCACAAACAATTCTCTGATGGGTTGATGATGAGGTAACAGGGCAGTGTCACAGGGGTTAACCTTATCAGTTCTTAGGCTCCCAGAGGCCAAGGAGCTTTCCTCATGGTCATCAAGTAGTTACTATCTACCTTGGGCGGGGGGTGTTTCACATTTGTAAAACAATTCAGGAAATATGCCCTGGATACTATTATCTACTACTGCGAAGGCCCCTTAGGGTCCTGCTTGATTACACTAATAAGAATTCCTTTAGTTTTTTTTTTCTTTTTTTTAAGGCCACCCTCGAGGCATGTGGAAGTTCCCAAGCTAGGGTCGAATCAGAGCCCTAGCTGCTGGCTTACACCGCAGCCATAGCAACACGGGATCGGAGCAGCGTCTGTGACACACACCACAGCTCACAGCAACACCAGATCCTTAACCCACTGAGCAAGGCCAGGGATCGAACTGAAACCTCATTGTCCCTAGTCAGATTCATTTCCACTGAGCCACGATGGGAACTCCAAGAATTCCTTTAGTTTAAAGCAAACCAAAAAACAGTTTGGGAAGCTTTGTATTCTCTTCCCTTCAATATGTCTTACAGATACTAGTAAAAAATTAGAGTAGTGTTAATTAGGTTGATTCACAGGAAAAAAACTACATGAAGGGAAAGTCTGTAGACTTTTTCCCAGCAAGGTGGAAATTTTAAAGGAACTTATCACAAGTGAATAAAGGCATCTTTAGGTGATTATTTTAAAATGGGATAAATAAAATGGACGTTAATACGAGGTGTTGATACAACACTATCTAAGATTGGATGGGCCAAAGGGACTTGCTAATAGTCCCCAGCATTAAAGGACCACAAACAAGTCTGCTCTATTAAAATATAGATATATTTAGGAGTTCCCGTCGTGGCAGAGCGGAAATGAATATAAAGCTGCAGAAGTGGCTCATTGCTGTGGCTCTGGCATAGTCCCCAATTGGACCCTTAGCCTGGTAACTTCCATATGACTCGTGTGTGGCCCTAAAAAGCAAAATATGTAAAAGTTTGACCAAAGGGCCTAAGTCCCTTGGCTCAACACCTCACTGGGGACTCCAGAGCTTTTTATACCAAAAAAAAAAAAAGATTAAATGTTCAGGGGATTAAAAAGAAAGCTTCTACAACTCCTCGTAAAACCAAAACTTGATTGAGTCCTAATGAAAACTAAAGATATGGAAGTTGATAGACTTGAGATAAAAGTTTACAAAGCAACACCTGTATATGTAAATGAACTTTATATACAACGGTTATGGCAACAACGACAACAAAAATGCAGAACCCGAAAGTTGAGTTAATTTTATTTGGGGCAAAATTGGGACTTAAGCCAGGGAGGCAGCATCTTAATTATCCCTGAGAAACCACTTTGAGGAAGCAGGATACATAGGAGTTTTTGCAACAAAGGACAGGTAAGCAGCCACAAAAGAGGTCTGGACTCTGAAATCATTCCTTTGATAAGCACCTCAGCTATTGGGGCCAGTATCCTGAGTTTTCACAGCCCTTGGGGCTCACCAGCTCTCACCCTTGGAGGTAGCTGGATTCGCAGATGACTGTGAAATACTGCCGCAAAGAGGCAGGGGGAAGTAGTATCAGTGTATATGGTAACGGTGAGGGGGAAATACAAGCAGCCATGCACACATTTTACAAGTTTGTTGCTGGTCTCATGAAGGTTACTACTAGTCACAAGGACCAGATATTACCATGAAGGATTTTAGAACTTTTCTAGGTATGAGGAGATGCAAGGATGGGACATAAAATCTCCTAAAAATATCTGACTCTCTGAAGACCCGTTCTTCCAGTTTGCCCAGAGCGCAGAGTGCTTCACTCAGAAGGTGCAGTTGGTCCACACCCGCAGAGCCTCATGATTTAACCCTTGTAGAGGCTGATGGCAAGTGCTGGCAAGTGCCAAACTCCAGTTCACAGTTACATCTCTTTTGTTTAATTATATTGTGAAATGGACCTGTTTCACTGGAGAATGCTTCCCTTGCTTGGACATATAGATCTGCCCCTCAGGAAATATTAATTAAGCATACCAACAAACTGATAGGGTTACCTGAGCCCATAAAACATGGAAGTAACTGAGAGGTAAGATTCAGGGGTTGGTAAAAATAATGACTTTGCTCTGGGTTTAACTTGTGCACTTAGAAAAAGGACCCTGTTGGAGTTCCCAAAGTGGCACAGTAGGTTAAGAACCTGACTGCAGTGGATCAGGTCACTGCACAGGTGCAGGTTCGATCCCTAGCCCTGCATAGTGGATTGAAGGATCTGTGTTGCTACAGGTTCCTGGCCCGGGAACTTCCATATGCTGCAGGTGCATCCATTAAAAAAAAAAAAAAAAAACCCTTATGCAACTTTTGAAGGCATGATAAGTTAAACTCAAATTTCAGTTTAGAGATCTTCTCACTGATACAGAAAAGCAAATTAAAGAAAATGTGCTTGGGCAGATCAATCTTTTAATATCATTTAGGTGACAGACCGATTCTTTAGGGAATAAAAAGCAACTTTGTCTTGTAAATCTTTACAAATCAGAAATGTAAACACAGCCCACAATGACCTGGGACCGTGCCTATTAGCTCAACCAGGTGGAACTTGACGCCAAAGGAAAGAAAAGGGGAAAAGTGTCTTAAAATTCAAACCACTAGGGAGTTCCCGTCGTGGCTCAGTGGTTAACGAAATCCAACTAGGAACCATGAGGTTATGGGTTCAATCATTGGCCTTGCTCAGTGGGTTAAGGATCCGGCGTTGCCGTGAGCTGTGGTGAAGGTTGCAGACGCGGCTCGGATCCCGCGTTGCTGTGGCTGTGGCGAAGGCCAGCAGCTACAGCACCTGTTAGACCCCTAGCCTGGGAACCTCCACATGCCGGGGGTGCGGCCCTAAAATGACAAAAAGACAAAAAAAAAAAAATTCAAACCACTAGAAAGATTACCTCAGCCAAAATCTAATTTATAGCCTCCTTAAGTGTTTATCAAGAACAAATACAAATCTTTGGAGTTCCCGTCGTGGCGCAGCGGTTAACGAATCCGACTAGGAACCATGAGGTTGCGGGTTCAGTCCCCGGCCTCACTCAGTAGGTTAAGGATCCAGCGTTGCCGTGAGCTGTGGTGTCGGTTTGCAGACGCGGCTGTGGCGTAGGCCGGTGGCTACAGCTCCGATTAGACCCCTAGCCTGGGCACCTCCACATGCCACGGGTGCAGCCCTAAAATGACAAAAGGCAAAAAAAAAAAAAAAAGGAACAAATACAAATCTTAAAAGTCTTTTCTGGGAGTTCCCTTGTGGTCTAGTGGTTAGGACCCAGCACTTTACCTCTGTGGCCCTAGTTGAATCCCTGGTCTGGGACCTGATATTCCACATCAAGCCACTGCATGCCCTGGCCAAAAAAGTCTTTTCCACAAATAATAAAGACTTAGGCATCTGAAAATCAAATTTAATGTATTCCAACTCTTATAAATAACTAATAAATTTATATTGTAATACTTAATGCATAATTAAGTGTTAAAGTAAAGGTATGAGACCTCTAGTTTTGTTTCTATGTTTGTGTGTACATTATATGAGGTATTTGGAAAATATTATCAAATATTATCAAAACTAGACCTATAAAATAACTCTAATTTACTTAAGTGTGTGCTTAATCAATATATACCTGTCTTACTATATCAAACTGAGATTTACTAAAGGTCTATACATTCATATTATTTCTGTTACAGAGTTTGTCAACAACAACAAAATTAACTTGGTATGGTAATATTTTCATAGGTTAAAGGTAAATGAGGTAGTTTTCAGATGAACTTTTTAGGAATAATTATGACTTGGGTATTGTAAGCAGATAGGTTAGGAAGTCCCTGAAGAAAGAGAACCAGGAGTGGTTTTCTTGACATAAGAAAAACCATTTTGGGAGTTCCCATTGTGGCTCAGCAGTAACAAATCTGACTAGTATCCATGAAGATACAGGCTCGATCCCTGGCCTCACTCAGTAGGTTAAGGATCCAGCATTGCTGTGAGCTGTGGTGTAGGTCAAAGACAGGCTCAGATCGGGCATTGCTGTGGTGTAGGCTGGAGGCTACAGCTCTGATTGAACTTCTAGCCTGGGAACCTCCATATGCTGCAGGTGCGGCTCTTAAAAAACAGAAAAACCATTTTGTGATCTAAGCCTGGCCACAATGCTTGCCCCTGAAGAGGCCTCAGTAATTAATGATCTTTAGGGAACAAAGAAACGCAGGAACAGAGAATGGGCAGTTGAACAATAGCACAGTGATAAAACAGAGTCCCAGTTCTTCCTTGAGAGTTATAAAATTATACCTTTGAGTTCTGCAGGAACTAAGGTCCTCACCCAGGTGGAGGATGGACTGATGATGTTGACCCTCCTGACTTCAATCACCTAAAGCTTGAACTCCGGGTGCCAATTCTATGCCCAGTTCTCCTCTGCTCAATCCCCTTAGTGAATATACATCTACCTTTAGTTTAAACCTAAACCATTTTAGTTGGAGACTAATTTTTGCTGTCAGTGACACTGCTTCCAAAAATTCCCCTTGTTCTCCTTACTTGCTGCAAGTAACCATAAATCCTTCCTTCTCCTGTTCTTTGGCTTGGTTGTGTCTTTGGCTAGACACACACCAAGAGGGGAACTCAGTTTTCAGATAACAGTATGTCTATCAAACACTTGCATCAGATTTTTGGTAACTTAAGTTTTGCCAAGTTAAATGATGGGAAATTATTGAATATCCAGGTCATTTCAAATAAGATAAAATACTGAACATTAATTACTAAAAAGGTCTAAGTTTATCTACTTTTGTCGCCCTATGAGAGAGAAACTAAAGAGGTTTGTTTGGGTTCATTAGGCACGCATCTTGTACCACATTGAGGAAAGAACTTCTTGTATGTTTCTAGAGGTTGTGGGATATTCCAGTCAGGAAATGCTGGTGCGACAGTTTATAACTTCTTGTTGCTTGCTGGGTTTTGCTAGAAATTAAGGTTTTTAAGGGTTAAAAGTATAATATGTAATTAAAGCCCTAAAGGGAATAAGGGAAACATTTCAGTATGTAAGGAAAGTAGGATGTGTTTTCAGCAAAAGAAAGTTTGAGGAAATACATTCTGTTAAGGAGAAAGAATGACTTTGTTCAAGAGCTGGTGGGTTTTGTATGGGAAAATGAGACAAACTAATATGGATACAGAGAGTTCTAGAAGGTTTATAAAAAGGCATCCTTATATAAATTTTTTAAATTGCCTGAATTTTGGGGTTCCCATTGTGGCGCAGTGGAAATGAATCCAACTAGGATCCATGAAATTGTGGGTTCGATCCCTGGCCTCACTCAGTGGGTTAAGGATCCATTGTTGCCATGAGCTATGGTGTAGGTTGCAGACACGGCTTGAATCCCGCGTTGCTGTGGCTGTGGTGTAGGCCGGCAGCTGTATCTCTGATTTGACCCCTAGCCTGAGAACCTCCATATGCTGAGGGTGCGGCCCTAAAAAGACAAAAAAAAAATGGTCTGAATTTTAATAACATAGTTTCTTCTCTCTCTTTAGCCCCCCTTTTTTTTTGACACACTGCAGCCTGTGGAAGTTCCAGGTGCAACCTGTGCCTCAGCTGCAGCAATGCCAGATCCTTAACCCACTGCACCACATGGGGACTCCCTCTTTAGCCTTAAAGAGTCCTGAAGGGACATGAATTGCAATTCCGTGTTAATTTAGGTGTGCTAGTCAAAGAAAGCTGGTCCCTGTATGCGAGGGATTTTGTTCCTTTCTGTTTTAAGACTCCTTAGATAGTGTCCTTTATTAGCCAAAAATTCCTACAGATGTCTACTGTATATTTTTATCATCTGTGGTATCAGAATTCCATTTTGCAGATACTGACAATGAAAAAAAAAACTAGAGGTTTTAGAGGGAGGAAGGCTCTGAGTCTTAGAATTAAACATTGGTATACGTGCAATATACACAGTGTATTCTAACTCTGATCAGAAGCACGTGATAATAACAACTAATCACACAATTTAAATGCCAGAAAATGTAAATTAGCAGGACCCTATGGGGCCTTCCCAGGACAGACGCCTTCCTCCACGTCCTCTGCTGTAGCTCCTCTCTGAAGTACCTAGATAATAGTATCTAATGCATATTTCCTGGGGTGTTTTTCAGATGTTTAAAATCACCACCAAATGGAAGAACTAACTAACTACTTGATCAACAGCTGGTAGCCCCCAGACCACTGGCGCCTACGGATTGATAACTTAACTCTTCTGACACCGCCCTGTTACCTTAGCATCAACCAATCAGAGAAGTGTGCTTGAGCTGATCCCCACCCCCGGAAAGCCCCTCCCTCACCTTGCCTTTAAAAATGCTTTGTTGAAACCCTTTGAGGAGTTCTGGTATTTTTCCAGCACTGGCTACTCTGAGTTTCCTGTTTGGAACGCTGCAATAGACACCAAGCTTTCCTTCACCACAGCCTGGTGTCAGTAGATTGGTTTTACTGAGGACCCAAGTTTGATGGGGACAGACAAAAACCAGTTTCCTGTTGTCTGCTACTTACCAAGGAACAGATTCCGGCTGAATGCTCTCCGATAGAAATTGCCACCAATGAAAAGTCAGATAGCCAAAATCCCGCCTCACTGACACTAAAGGGGAAGAATAATTTGATGAATGCAAATCTGAAAAACAACCTCGCTGGTAAGAACCACAAAACTCAATCACCATCTATATCACTCACCAGAAGAGCCAGGAAAGGTGAGTAGCTGACCTAGGACTAAATGAGGTTCCCCTTCAGGCTGCGTACTTCTCTGAGGGCTCTCTGAGGGCTGGTGGTAGGACTTGGGTGGGAAAACCTTGGTCAACCTCTCCAGGGTGTACACCCTCATCGCTGCTTCCTGCTTTATATTTT
Organism: Catagonus wagneri; assembly: GCA_004024745.2. Taxonomy (NCBI): domain Eukaryota; kingdom Metazoa; phylum Chordata; class Mammalia; order Artiodactyla; family Tayassuidae; genus Catagonus; species Catagonus wagneri. Next base: position 29,575,499 of record PVHT021183705.1, on the reverse strand, counting down.
CTTGGACGATCTCATTCAGCCCTGCTTCCTCCCTTGGCTATTCAGGAGGATGACTGGGGTCATCTTCCTCTCGGTGAGGGTGCCGTCAGCTGGATTTGGCCCATGGGCCAAACCATTCTCCTGTTTGATTCATTTAGATTTCTTTGTGTCCTCACTGATGGATTTTTAAAAATCTTTTATTACGTCATCTTTCAGGCTTGTTTCTGTTGGTATGGTCAGACTTTGGGTCTGTGCCAGAGCCACTGATACTGATCTGATCTCCTTCCAAGGCCTAAATCATTTTACACTGTTATAGAGACATAGAAAATGTGGAAGTCCTTTTATGGTTATCCTCTCATACGAAGCTGACTAAATGAGGAGTTCCTGTTATGGCTCAGTGATAATGAACACAATTAGTACCCACTGAGGACTCACGTTTGATCCCTGGCCTTGCTCAGTGGGTTAAGGGTCCGGCATTGCCATCAGCTGAGGCGTAGGTCACAGATGCAGCTAGGATCTCGCGTTGCTGTGGCTGTGGCGTAGGCCAGCAGCTATAGCTCTTACTTCACCCTTAGCCTGGGAACTTCCATATGCCAAGGGTATGGCCCTTAAAACAAAAAGATAACTAAAGGAATGTTCAAATAAAATTTATACATCTTTCAGATGTTGATTCAGAACATATCCACTGGTACTAGTAACTATTTTAATCATTTGTGAATTTAAGATACCCAAAGGTATAGTTAACCACAGGCCGGCATTACATCGTGCATTACATTATACATATATGTACACATTAAGGTATACGTTCTTCTTTTAATTTCTCTCTATAGATAGTCTGTATATACCCACAGAACAAAGAATGTGTGTGTGTGTGTGTGTGTTGACACCAAAGTGATTTCATGTGATCCTCCAAATGATGGTGTTTGCACTTTTGTTAGCAAGCATGTCTGGCTACTGTTATTTTAGGATGCCCTGATTTCAAAAGAACATTTGCTTTACTAGGGGTAGTGGGTAATGGGGAGTGGTTGGCTAATGGTATAGAGTTTCAGTTTTGCAAGATGAACAAGTTCTGGAGATTGGTTGCATAATAGTGTGACTATACGTAACATTACTGAACTGTACACTTAGAAATAGGATGGTAAACTTTACGTATTTTTTAAAATATAAAAAATTGGCTTTAAAAATATTATTACATAAATAATACCTGATGTTATGGAAACATCAGAAAATACAGATAAGCAAAAAGAAAATCATCCACAATCCTAGCAGTGAAGATGAACACTTTATTGCAAAAACACATAAATGTATAAATTATATGTAGGTTCCCATTGGATATGCTAATTTACAACCTGACTTTTTCTTTCCCTTTTTTTTAGGGCCACACCCATGACATATGCAGATTCCCAGACTAGGGGTTGAATTGGAGCTGTAGCTGCCGGCCTACACCCCAGCCACAGCCACAGCAACGCCAGATCCGAGCCATGTCTGTGACCTACACCACAGGTTATGGCAATGCCGGATCCTTAACCCACGGAGCAGGGCCAGGGATCCAACCCGCGTACTCGGTGGATATTAGTTGAGTTCGTTACTTCTGAGCCATGAAGGGAACTCCCATGGCTTGACTTTTTCAAGCAAAGTTTATACTTTTTTTTTCTTTTTTTTTTCCTCCAAACCTGCAGCATGTGAAATTTCTTGGGCCGGGGTGGAACCCCCACCACAAGCTGTAACCAGAGCCACAACAGTGACAATGCCTGATCCTTACCCTGCTGAACCATGAGGGAACTCCTTACACTATTTTTGATGATATTTAAAGTTCTATCTTTTTTTTGACCACATCCATGGCTTGTGGATGCTCCTGGGCCAGGCTCGAAACTGTACTGCAGCTGTGACCAGAGCCGTTGCAGTGACAACGCCAGCTCCTTAACCCATTGCACCACAGGTAAAGTCCATTAAGTTCTGTGTTCTTAACTGAACATACAGAGGAGTAGGAAATTTCATGTTTCTGTAAACTTCAAGACCTTAAAGGAAGTGAGAAAACATGTTTAAAGATATGTGTGCTTCCATGGATGCTTCTCTTTTTAGGTCATTTATTCTCGGGAGAAAGAAAGGCTCCTTCACTCCTGATTTGTCAGCCAGCTCAGCTGACACCTTTCGGTGGTTCCTTTCACATAGGAATCCATCTACAGAGGCTTCTGGTACTTGGGAACTACTTACATCTATCTGTCCCCCAGGGCTCTTCAATCACGTGTCTATCCACTGGGATAATGTAAATACACTTCTGAGCAAGGTTAACGATTAAATTGCTGGGATGAAAGGTCGGAAGACCTGCCTTTTTTGGACCATCAGAACGTCAGAATGGCAGATAACGCATTGCTACTTGCCTTCCACCTTCTCTGAGGGAGAGGGTGAATCAGAACCTCGCAGGCCTCCCAGAGTCCTCATTCCAGAAGTGATCCAGGAATCATGCTGGAGAAGTTCTGCAACTCTACGTTTTGGGTAAGAAATTACACTTACCCTCTCTGGTGACTCTTCTTAGATTAAAAACAAATAGTAGGTTAGCCTGGAGTGGCCAGCAATAAGAACCAGAAAAATAAGACCTGCAATTGGTCTAAAGTGCGGGGTTTTTTTCGTTTGTTGTTTCTTTTCTTTCTCTCTTTTTTTTGGGGGGGGAGCGGCCTGGGGCATGTGGAGGGTCCCAGGCTAGGGGCTGAATTGGAGCTGGAGCTGCCAGCCTATGCCACAGCCATAGCAACTTGGGATCTGAGCTGTGTCTGTGACCTATACCACAGCTCACAGCAATGCCAGATCCTTAACCCACTGAGCAAGGCCAGGAATCGAACCTGCCCCCTCATGGATACTAGTCAGATTCATTTCCAGTGAGCTATGGTGGGAACTCTTTTAAGTCATATTTCCAAAGGATAGTCTATATGGGAGAGATGATATATTTATTCTCTAACGTATGTTTATTTTACCCCAGACTGTTCCCTCAGACTAACTAGCTACAAAATTGCCTTTTCTAAAGAGAAATAGGGGAAAGGCTCCTGATTTCAATCAATGCTAGGAGGAGGAATTGTGCAGTTTGTGGAGTGGGAGGAAGAAGAGGAGCTCCATAATTGTCTTGTTGAGCTATATTATTGAAATGAAAATGATGCATTGTAGAGGAACCGGCAATTAGTGAAACGGACTAGACGTTGAGGCTAGGGATACAAATTGGGACATCATGAGCACTGAGAGAATTTGTGAACTATTGGAGCAGAGAATTCAAGACAGGGGCAAGCTACAGTACCAAATGGTTTGGTGGAATAGAAATTCAGTGTTTTTGAGAAAGTGTGGTCTGTAGACTTCCTAGCCTCAGAATCACCTGGAGTGCTTCTTAAACTAGTTTAACTATCTTGTTAATTCTTCTGGATTCTAAAGTTGGATATCTTTTTTTTTTTTTTTAAGGGCTGCACCTGTAGCATATGGAAGTTCCCAGGCTAGGGAACTTCAACAATCAGAGCTGTAGCTGCTGGCCTACGACACCACAGCCACAGCAATGTCAGATCTGAGCCACATCTGCAACCTACACCAGAGGTCACGGCAATGCCGGATCCTTAATCCGTTGAGCGAGGCCAGGGATCGAACCTGCGTCCTCATGGATACTATTTGGATTCCTTACCACTGAACCACACCAGGAACCCCTAAATGCAGATAGTTTTAGAGAGAGATGAGAAGAGCAGGAATGAGATAGCAGAGCACTTCCCATCCTAGAAAGAATCTGGTCCCAAGAACCCTGAGGCCAAGACATGGATACCACAGGAAGGTGGGGCTTAAAATGCCTCAGGATCTCACCAGGCCATTTTATGAGAATTCTCCTTTTTATTTTTTTTTCCCCCAAATGACCACGCCAGCAGCATATGGAAGTTCCCATGCCAAGGATTGAATCTGACCTACACTGCAGCTGTGGAAATGCCAGATCCTTTAACCCACCGTGCCAGGCCAACAGAGTGCACCTCCAACAGAGACCCAAACCACTGCAGTGAGATACTTAATCTACTGTGGCAGAGCAGGAACTCCATGAGAATGCTTTCTGAGAATCATCCGACAGATCATCTTGGTCAGGGCACCTCAATCTTTAAAGAGTCTGCACAGGAGTTCCCATCGTGGCTCAGTCATTAATGAATCCGACCAGTAACCATGAGGATGCAGGTTCAATCCCTGGCCTCGCTCAGTGGGTTAAGGATCTGGTGTTGCCATGAGCTGTGGTGTAGGTTGCAGATGTGGCTCAGATCTGGCATTGCTGTGGCTGTGGCTGGGGTGCAGGCCAGCAGCTACAGCTCTGATTCGACCCCTAGCCTGGGAACCTCCATATGCCACGGGTGTGGCCTTAAAGACCCACCCCCCAACGCCAAAAAAAAAAAAAAGTCTGTGCAAACAGCTGTACACAGCAAAAAATACTTATGAGAAGAAAAAACATGCCAGGACTCAGATATAAGGACTAGTGCCCCCACCTTTCACCTCATAAGACACTTCTGTTTCTTGCAGATGCAAAGACTAGTAGAAAATTTGCTAGGAGTAAGCCCTCCCTCCAGTGTGCCACTGCTGTTCCTATGTCTAAGGCCCCTTCAAGTTCTGACATAAGTCCTGGGGGTGGAGGCACTGGGGGTGGAGGACGGCACAGGAGATTAAATACCATTGCATGACTAAGCGTTCTGCTGCCTGCTTGTCTGAAGGTCTGCCGCGATGAGTTCAATCGATGCTAAAAGATAGAAGTTTTTGTTGTCTCCTTTTTGGATTGAAGAATGGTCCCTCTTCCACAGTTTGACAAATGTGGTAGTGAAGTTTAATCAGAATAATTGGTGGAGAGACTCAAGCTCAGAATCATAGAAAGAAAGGTTTTTAGAAGTTGGCCAGAAAAAAAAAATCACTAAGTGTCATTAAACGGTGAATTTCTATCAATGGAGTTGGATAGGAGAAGACAGCTAGTTAAGATGTCCGGCTAGGTATGGATAGAGAATTGAGGTATAATTGCTTGGAAGGAAGGGTAGGGATGGGAGTGGGCTGGGGGCTGGTATTCATTCTCTCTTCCAAAATGTGTATATCCAAGAACCATTTCATTTTATTCCCAGAATTCCTCATTCCTGGATAGCCCGGAGGTGGACCTGCCACTTTGTTTTGAGCAAACTGTTCTGGTGTGGATTCCCTTAGGCTTCCTTTGGCTCCTGGCCCCTTGGCAGCTTATTCATGTATATAGATCCAGAACCGAGAGATCTTCTATAACCAAACTCTACCTTGCAAAGCAGGTATGTGAGCCTTACTATTTTCTAACTAATTCTGTGGTGCACAAGAGAGACATTTTCTTGGTGGTTAAAAGTGTCTTCTTGGTATTTAAGCAGCTGTCACAGGTAGACCCATGCTCTAGGTGTCTCTGTTGCCACCTGCCCTATACCTCAGTGGCTCCTTTCCATATTTCTTAGTAAAGATTATTTAGATTTTTGCCTAAGAATAATGATTCTTAAATCTTGTGGATATTGGAGTCCGGAAATACCAATGATGAGTAATCAGTCAGTTGAACGGTTAATGCTTTTTCAGCATTTGAGAGGCAGACACTAGTTATCTAGGAGGTTATAATTCAGTTGGCATCTACCATGAGGTAAAAGTGAATAACCTCATGGGTCCTCTGCACTGTTTAGGACATTCAAACATAATTCGTCTTCCAAAACTTGAATTTGAAAGAGGGCTTCCATTTTCCCAAATTCTCCCAGGAGCTTGGATGGTCACTCACAGCAGAGGGAAGAAGGGTGCGTGCTCGGGGTGGCATGCCTGGGCAGGAAAATAATGGAAAGGACAGGGGCTGCAGGAGAAAATCCAAACGAAATGAGGGTAAGAGCCAGCCCCTCAGTCAGTGGCACTGATTGATACAGAAGGTCTTATAGGAACAGAAAGATCCTCAGTTGAGGCTGTAAAGCCACCTTTTAAAATCACCATCTGGGAGTTCCTGTCGTGGCACAGTGGTTAACGATTCCGACTAGGCACCATGAGGGTTCGATCCCTGCCCTTGTTCAGTGGGTTAACGATCCGGCGTTGCCGTGAGCTGTGGTGTAGGTTGCAGATGAGGCTCGGATCCTGCGTTGCTGTGGCTGTGGTGTAGACCAATGGCTACAGCTCCGATTAGACCCCTAGCCTGGGAACTTCCACATGCCGCGGGTGCGGCCCTAAAATGACAAAAGGCAAAAAAAAATAAAATAAAATAAAATAAAATCACCATCTGCTTCTTTTTACTGTTTTTTTTTTTTTTCTATCCTGATCATTAAACAGGACTTAATTTAGAGAGGTAAATTAGATTCTCTATGAGAATACAAACCAATGATCTCAGGCTGAAAGAAGAAAGGAGAGTTCCCATCATGGCTCAGCAGAAATAAATCTGACTAGTACCCATGAGGACGCAGGTTCGATCCCTGGCCTTGCTCAGTGGGTTAAGGATCTGGCGTTGCCGTGAGCTGTGGTGTAGGTCACAGATGCAGCTTGGATTCCACATGGCTGTGGTGTAGGCCAGCAGCTAACAGGTGCGATTAGACCCTTAGTCCAGGAACTTCATATGCTGGGGGTGCGGCCCTAAAAAGACAGAAAAAAGGAATTTGGTTAAAGAGTGTTGTATTTACCTTGACACTCCGAGGTGGGGTGGTGTTGGGTTTTGTCTACTCTGGATAGAAGAACAGTCTCTGAGAGCCTGGAGCAGGGTCATCGTCTCTCTTCGACAAGAGAGTGCCTAGCACTCAGCAAGCATTTGTTGAACGTTGGTTATCAAGGGCGTTCTAGGGATAGGAATCCAGCCAAGACTCTAAACACTGAATAACATGCTTTCCCAATCTTAGGGATGAGCCAGAGCTTTTGGTCAGAATCGGACTTCTATCATTTTCTGGAGCATCCAAGAAAAGGTTGGGTAATGAGTAAATGAGTGTCCAGTTTTTATCATAGCTATTAACTAACTTTAAAAAAATAACTTGGCTATTAACTTTTTAAAAAATAACTTTATTGAGCAATAATTCACATGTTCAATTTCACTCATTTAAATACATTTCTTTTTTTTATTTTCATATGTATAACCATCACCCTAGTCAATTTTAGAACACTTTTGTTCCCTCAAAAAGAAATCCTTCACTTATCAACTCCTATCTCCCCATCTCCTCTACCCCTAAGCAACCACTAATCTACTTTGTCACTACAGTTTCCCTATTCTAGACATTTCACACAAATCAAACCATATGATACATGATCTTTTATGATTGACTTCTTTTACTTAGCGTAAGGTTTTCAAGGTTCATCCATATTGTTCGAAGTTCACCCATAATATTCCATCATATGGATATATCATGTTTTGTTTAACTTCTGTAAACACATATCTCTATGGATAAAGCTATAGATAAAAAGGAAAGCAGTGGGAGTTCCCATCATGGCACAGCGGAAACAATCCAACTAGGAACTATGAGGTTGCGGGTTCGATCCCTGGCCTCGCTCAGTGGGTTAAGGATCCAGCGTTGCCATGAGCTGTGATGTAGGTCACAGACGTGGCTCAGATATGGCGTGGCTGTGGCTGTGGCCACCAGCTATAGCTCCGATTCGACCCCTAGCCTGGAAATCTCCATATGCCATGGGTTTGACCCTAAAAAGCAAAAAAAAAGGGGGGGGCAATGTATTAGCTCCCCCCTTTCTTTTTTTCTATTTTGTAGCAAATAATCCATTCACCCTTGCTTATAGTTTCAGAAGTTTGATTTATAACTTATACTTTTTTTGTTCTCCACCCTGAGACAGGCACAGATCAGCATCTTAAAAATTTCAAAATAATAGGTTTCTTCTCTGAAATAGAAGTATAATTCTTAAAAAAGTTAAAATTCGCTTCCTCTATGAGAACCTTCTTCTTGGCTCACTCATTAACTTGACTTCATTTCTCCGCTTCCAGTTCTACCTGTCTTTGGGCTGTTTGTTCCTCTCTCTCTTGAACTGTCATTGTCATTAGTGCAGTGTTTACCTCATCTTGACTGAGACAATTTGCTTGACTAAGCTGGTGGGAGACTCTTCCAGCTTGTTTAAAGGTGCACCCTTAAGGACCCAGGTAACTGAATGAATTGAATTTAAAAATGAATGAGTGACTGAGCTCATATTGAGTTCCCCTGGGGAACAAAGGAGGAGTTCTGTTCTGAAGATGGTGGATGTGCTGAGGGCAGATGTGCCACAAAAATGGACTGATTGCAATTGCAGGAAGTTCCCTTGTGGCATAGTGCGTTAAAGATCCGGCATTGTCATGCTGCCATAACTGTGGCTCAGGTTGCAATTGTGGCATGGGCTTGATCCCTCACCTAGGAACTAAAAAAAGGAAAAAGTACTTATGTTGAGACATGGTGATCATCTTCAGGTATTTCAAGAAGTATAACATAGGAAAGTGCCTAATTTGTTCTGAAATATTTCAGAAAGCAAGACCGAGGGAAGTGTGTGGAGGTTGTTCCAGAGGAACTGACTTTGGCTCAACAAACAGAACTTTCTAGAAATAACTGATAATAGAATGGGATATAGTTCGTAAAAATTTTGAAACTGAAATTAGATTTTTTTTTTTTTGGCCCCATCTATGGCATATGGAATTTCCCAGGCCAGGAATTGAACCCAGTCACAGCAACAACCAGAGCCACTACAGTGACAATGCCAGATCCTTAACCCATTGTGCCACAAGGGTAACTCCTACTTTTTTTTTTTTTTAATACCAATGAGATTGTATTTCCTTAGGAAGTTGCGTTTAGTAAACTCCATGCGCACTTGAAGCTCCTCCAGTGAATCAGAGATCAAGGACAAAGACTATTATTTAAGTTCTTGGTAATAATTAAACAACTGTAATATTTCCCTGATCCTGATTAAGGAAGAAAATTCCGTGTATGTTTCTGATTATAAAAAAAGAATTCATGGAGGATCAGGGATTAAGATGGCGGAATAGAAGGACTGGAGCTCAAATTCTCTCCCAAATAACAGCAAAAATACAGCCAAATGCCGAGCAGCCTTCAACCAAATGGACTGTAAACTTCCAAAAAAGATACTCTGCTCCAGAAGACACAGCGGAGACCACATCAAGAGGTAGGAGGGGCGATTACGCGATAGAAGCAACTCCCGGGTGGGAAGCCCCACAGACTGGAAAGTAACTGCAGCACAGAGACTCAGCTACAGGACTGAGAGTTCTGAGCCTCACGTCAAATCCCCACGCCTGGGGATCGGGCACAGGGAGAAAGAGCCCCTGGAGCATCTGGCATTGAAGGCCGGAGGGGCTTGTGTGCAGGAGCTCCACAGGACTGGGGGAAACAGAGACCCCATTCTTGAAAGGCACACACAGACTTCGCGTGCACTGGGTCCCAGGGCAAAGTAGTCTCCAGAGGAATCTGGGTGGAACCTGACTGCAATTCCTGGAGGAACTCCTGGGAAAACAGGGGTGACTGTGCCTTGTTGTGGGGGAAGGGCATTGGAGGTGAAGCTCTCGGGGACATTCAGCAGCCTGCATTTCTCTGGAGGTGGCCATTTCTGGGAAAAATCTGGTTCCTCCCATCAGCGCTGAGAAGCCCCAGGCCAAACAACAATTCAGGTGGGATCTCAGCCCCACCCATCAGTAAACAG
>PVHT021183705.1:29544048-29564890 GCA_004024745.2 Catagonus wagneri | reverse complement strand
CATGGATGGACTTAGAAATTATCATGCAAAGTGAAACCAGTCAGACAATTAGACAGCAACACCCAATGATACCGCTTACATGTGGAAACTAAAAGACACAATGAACCTTCTTACAGAACAGACAATGACTCACAGACTTTGGAAAACCTTGGTTTTTCAAATAAGACAATCTGGGGGGGGTGGGGGGGTGCACTGGGGATTTGGGATACAAAATCTGTAAAATTGACTTGTGATGATTTATGCACACCTATAATTGAAATAAAATTCATTAAGAGAAAAAGAAAAAAAATAATTCATGATTATTTTAGAGGCTTTGTTGATTCTGGGGAAATAGGAAGAAAATGAAATCAATTGATAATTGTGTCACTGATATAATCCCATTAAACATTTTCATGTTTCCTTCTACTAAACAAAAAACAAAATGAAAAAGTCTCTTCCTCACTCCTCCACCTTATAGTCTGTTTTAAGTTATTTTGATTGTTAGTTGCATATCTGCTAATAACGTGTTTATACCTATATTTCTTGACCCATCAACTTCAAAAAAGATCTTTCCTGTGAAAGATGAGTTTAGCTCATTGACCCAACCTCCTAGCTCCCCTTCTTTTCCTCCTGTCTTTTAATTTGTGTAATTATTTTCACTTCTTCAGTGATTTACCTTTATCCCCCCAAATAATCTGAGTTGATTTTAGACTCTAGTTCCTTCCTTCCTTCTGTCTTAATTGACATATAACATTGTGTAAGGTTAAGGTGGTCAATGCGTTGATTTGATGTATGTATATATTGTACTATGTTTACCACCATACCCATTCACCAACACTTATAACTATTATTTCATTTTCTAAAAAAGTTAACAGGAATTCCTGCATGGCTTATTGAGTTAAGGATCTGGCATTGTCACTACTTTTGCTCCAGTTGCAACTGTGGCACAATTTTGATCCTAGCCCAGGAACTTCCACGTGGCACCGGCACGGCCAAAAAAAAAAAAAAAATTTTATTGCAGTATAATTGATTTACCATTTTGTGTTAGTTCCACGTGTATAGCAAAGTGAATCAGTTATAAATATATATCCATTCTTTTTTCTCACATAGGTTATTATAGAATATTGATTATTTTTCCATGTGTATCTTCATTTTGTGGGACTATTTAAGATCTACTCTCTTAGCAACTTTGAACTGTGTAATACAGTATTGTTGACTACAATCACAATTTTGTACATGACAAACTTGAAGTTAGAAGATAAGTTCTGGAGATCAAATGAGATTTTTTTTTCCGTTTACAGTCTTTTAAAAATTGTTGTAAATGACATATAACATTATATATTAGCTTCAGGTATACCACATAGTAATTCAAAATGCTCACCACAAGCATTTCCTATTGTGGTTCAGTGGGGTTAAGAACCTGACTAGTATCCATGAGGATGCGGGTTTGAACCTTGGCCTCACTCAGTGGGTTAAGGATCTGGCGTTGCGGCAAGCTGCAGCATAGGCTGCAGATGCAGCTTGGATCTGATGTTGCTGTGGCTGTGACGTAGGCTGGCAGCTGCAGCTCTGATTTGATCTGTAGCCCAGGAACTTCCATGTGCTGCAAGTGCAGCCATAAAAAGAAAAGAGAAAAAAAAAAGGGAAACTGCAATAAGTCTAATTAAGGAGTTCCTGCAGTGGCCCAAAGGGATTGGCAGCCTCAGTGGGTTAAGGATCTGCTGTTGCCGCAGCTGTGGCTTCGGTGGCAACTGCAGCTTGAATCTCATCCCTGGCCAGGGAACTCCACATGCTGCGGGTCAGCCAAAAAAAAAAAAAAGGTATAGTTAACATCCATCACAACACATAGTTCCAGAAAACTTTTTATTGTGATGAGAACTTTCAAGGTCTACTTTCTTAGCACTTTTCAAACATAACAATACAGTATATAGTCGCTGTGCATTATCTCATCTTGATGCCCCTTTGTGTAAGACAAGAATTGGTGCTCTCAATTTCTTGGAGAACAGCCTCAAATAAAATTTTCAGAAAGATCAATAGTAAACAAAATCTCTAGATCCTTGCTTTCTGAAGATGCTGTGGACGTGGAATGCTAGGTTCAAAAAAAACTTTTTTTATGTCTGAAGATAATTGCTGTGTTGTTCCCCCAAATCCTGTGCTACCAAATTAGAATTCTTGTCATTCTTTATCTTTTCCAGAAACTTTTGTCCTCTTTATTCTTGATGTCCTAAAATGTCATGAGAGCCTGTTTACATAGGTCTTTTTCATTCAATTGGTTTCCTTTAATTTCCTTCTAATTTTGAAATTCCATGTATTTAGAACTTAATTTTTTATATGTAAAAACAAGTTTTAGTTTTTAAAGTTTCCAGAACTTCTTTTTAGATAGATATTAGACTTTCTAAACTGGTATTCCTTTTCAGCTTCTCTCTTCAGAATTTCTTTTTTCCCCCCTGTGTTCTGAGAGATTTGCCTAATTTTTTCTTTTAGTCATCTGAAAGAGCCTTTGTTTTAGCAATGATGGGTTTGATTTCTAAGAATTCTCCATAATTTCTGAATATACCTTTTTTTACTCAGTGACATATTAATGGATATAATGTCTTCTCAAATCTCTCTTAGGACATTAATTTTAAAATAATTTAAAATTCTCTTCTGTTCACTTAATTGTTTGCTTCATCCCAGAATCAGCTTTTTTTTTTTTTAAGGGCCACACCTACAGCATATGGAAGTTCCCAGGCTAGGGGTCCAATCGGAGCTGCAGCTTCCAGCCACAGCAATGCCAGACCCGAGCCACATCTTCAACCTGCACTGCAGATTCTTAACTCTAAATCCTTAACCCACTGAGTGAGGCCAGGGATTGAACCTGCATCCTCATGGATACTAGTGCGGTTTGTAACCCGCTTAGCCGCAATGGGAACTTCCATTTGCATTTATAAATAAGGGACTAGATTAATTAACCTATGTGGCTGGAGTAGGTCTCTGCCATTACACAGGTCTGCTTCGCCAGATGGCCTCTTCTTGTTGGGAGGACTGCCTGTGAGCGCTGAGTCCTGAACAACTGTCTGTATTTTCTGGCTTTTTCCCAAAAGCAGGATCCTGAGCTGTACCTCTCCACTCCTACAATGTACCGAATGGGGATGAATTTCCTCTGGGGCACCAGTACCCACACTACCCTCCTCCCAGAAAGCACTCAATTTCTTTCTTTCTTTTTTTCTTTTCTTTTCTTTCTTTCTTTTTTCTTTTTTCTTTTTTTTTGGCTGCACCTGTGGCATGTGGAATTACCTGGGCCAGGGATCAAACCCTCTCCACAGTAGCCACCCAAGCCACAGCAGTGACAATGCTGGATCTTTAACCACTGTACCACCAGGAGAGAACTCCAGCATTCAGTTTCTTTAGAGAGTACTTCTGTTTTAGCATGCTGGGGGTGCTGGTGGCAAGTATAATTTTTGCCAGTGCATCTGCTCTAATGGACTGGGGATGGGGGAGAAAAGGAAATGAGTGGCATAATTATACTTGTTCTGTACGTAGAACTTCAATTAAGTTTCTTCCTTCTTCCCTGTTTTCCATTCTTACTCTCTGCCCGGGTCTGCCCTGTTTTCCATTCTTACTCTCTGCCCGGCTTTTTAGGGCCATACATGCAGCATGTGGATGTTCCTAGGCTAGGGGTCAAATTGCAGATGTAGCTGCCAGCCACAGCCATGGCAATGCCAGATCCAAGCCACGTCTGTGACCCACACCACATCTCATGGCAACACCGGATGCTTAACCCACTGAGCGAGGCAGGGATTGAACACTCATCCTCATGGGTACTAGTTGGATTCGTTACCGCTGAGCCACAACGAGAGCTCCAAGTGCTTTACTCTTTTTCAAAGATTTTTTAATTTTGTTTAAAATACACATAATATGAAATTATCATTTTAAGGTGGACAATTCAGTGGCATTAAGCATGTTCACAATATAATGCAATTATCACCACTATCTAGTTCTAGAACTTTTTGCATCACCCCAAATGGAAACCTTGTACCCATTAAACAGTCACTCCCCCTTCCCTCCTCTCCTCTATCCCTTGGCAACTGCAAATCTACTCACTGCTGGTAGCTCTACGTGCCTAGTCTTGGATTTTCCTGTATACATGCAGTCTTACAATATTCTTTGTGTCTGGCTTCCTTCACTTAGCATTATGTTTTCAAGGTTCATCCACATGTAGCATGTTTCAACAACCCATTCCTTTTTATGGCTATAGAATATATCAGTATGCAGATAGACCACATTTTGCTTGTTGATTCATCCGTTGATGGACATGTGAGTTGTTGCCATTTGTCTATTTGAAAAATGCTATTAGGAAAATTTGTGTACAATTTGTTGGGTAGACATAGGTTTTCAGTATTCTTGAGTATGTGTAGATTTAGCAGCAGAATTTGTCATATGTTAAATCCATGTCGCATAGTTCAATGAACTGACAAACTGTTTTTCGAAGTGGCTGCACCTTTTTATATTCCTGCCAGCAGTGTATGTGGGTTCTAACACTCAACCTCACCAGTACTTGCTGATATCCATCTTTTTGATTATAACTTTCTTAGTAGGTGTGAAGTGGTAGCTCATTACAGTTTTGATTTGCATTTCCCAGGAGACTAATGATGTTGAGCATCTTTTCATATGCTTTTTGGCCATTTGTATACCACCTTTGGAAAACTTTTTTTTTGAATAAACCCTTCACCCCCCCCTTTTCCCCCCAATTTTAGTGGAATTATGGTTTAAAAAGTTTTTTTATAGCTGATTTCCTTTACTCATTTTTTAATTGGGCTATTTGTTATCCTTTGACTGTTGGGTTGTGAAGAGTTCTTTATATATCCTGGGTCTATGTATCCATTTGATCAATGAGGAAAACTTTTCCAGGAGTCTCTACAAGTCCCTACAAGCTGTCCCTCATTTCTTTTCGCCAGAATTGTGTCACATGCCCATGGCTAATGTAGTCACAGGCCAGAGGAGTGGGGCCATCATGATTGCTTTTAATTAACTTCATAGGGTTGTAGGAGTTCCTGTCGTGGCTCAGCAGAAACAATCTGACTAGTATCCATGAGGACGCAAGTTCGATCCTTGGCCTTGCTCACTGGGTTAAGGATCTGGCGTTGCCGTGAGCTGTGGTGTAGGTCGCAGATGCGGCTCTCCGACCTGGCGTTGCTGTGGCTGTGCTGTAGGCCTGTAGCTGCACCTCCAATTCGACCGCTAGCCTGGGAACCTCCATATGCCGCAGGTATAGCCCTAAAAACCAAAAAAAAAAAAAAAAAGCTTCCTAGGGTTTTAGGTGGGTGCAGCTTCCACCCAAGCATATGGCTCATTTGAGTAGGGTAGTTTATTAAAGGGAGGGGTGTTCTGTTAGGAAGAAGAGAATGGTTTTGAGTAGGCATTGCTACCAGAGTCACGGTTCTAACAGGAGATAGACAGCTGAGGCAAAATAGGATAATGAGAAGAGGCTGTATTTACAAAGGGTCCTGGGGCTTAGCAGTGAACTGTTACCACTCCAGGCTCTTAGGGACAAGGATTGAGAGTGAATCTGGGGGTGTGGGGAGGGCAGCCAGAAGACAGAAGCACAGAAAACAGTAATGTCTATCTCAGGCTCCCCTTCCCTGCTGTCTTTTCTTCTGTTTGTTCTCTCTGCGCTCCGCTCCCCCACCCAGCCATGCCCACGACATGCAGAAGTTCCTGGGCCAGGGATGGAATCCAAGTCAGTCTTGATCTAAAGCATAGCAGTGACAATGCCAGATCCTTAACCACTAGGCCATCAGGGAATCTCTCTCTGCTCTTTTTACTTGACACTATTGACACGTTTGCTTTTTGTCTACTAAAAATTACCTGGTTTACCGAGCTCTCCCTTTTCCACTCATAGTCTCCGTGTTCTTATGGATTTATTTCTTAGATCCTTCTTTACCGTCATTTCAGTGGGGTAAGGAAGGCTAGGAACTAAACAAGTGCACTAAACCTGGCATCCTGGACCGAAACTCCTATCTTTTTCTATGCATATTTTTTAAAGATAATTGAATTCACTGAATGCAATTTTGTAATTTACTTTTTTTCACTTAAGATGATATGACAAGAATTTCCTAGTGTTATCAAACATTCTTAAACATAATTTTGAACACTGCAAAATAGTTCATCACAAGTATACCATAACTTTTTTTTTCGTTTCCATTGCAGTTTATTTTTTTAATTACTTAATGAATTTTATTACAATTATAGGTGTACAAAAATCGTCAAAACCAAATTTTATAGCATTTCCATCCCAAACCCTCAGCGCATCCCCCCACTCCCCAACTTGTCTCATTTGGAAACCGTAAGTTTTCCAAAGTCTGTGAGTCAGTATCTGTTCTGCAAAGAAGTTCATTGTGTCCTGTTTTTAGATTCCACATGTAAGTGGTAGCATTTGATGTTGGTGTCTCATTGTCTGACTGGTTTTACTTCGCATGATAATTTCTAGGTCCATCCATGTTGCTATAAATGCTGTTATTTCATTTCTTTTAATGGCTGAGTAATATTCCATTGTGTATATGTACCACATCTTCCCTATCCACTCCTCTGTTGATGAGCATTTAGGTGGTTTCCATGACTTGGCTATTGCATAGAGTGCTGCAATGAACATTGGAGTACATGTGTCTTTTTGAGTCATGGATTTCTCTGGATAGATGCCCAGGAGTGGGATTGCTAGATCAAATAACTTATTTTTTAAAATTAGAGTATAGTCGATTTATAGTGTTGTGTCAATTTCTGCTGTATAGTGTAGTGACCCAGTCATACGTATAACCATAACTTATTTTAATATAAGTATAGTGTAGTGACCCAGTCATACATATAACCATAACTTATTTTAATAACTCTGGAGACTGATGCCTCCCAACCGTAAAAGGGAAATAATAAACAGAAACCTCAATTAAATAGAGTCGGGAGACCAGAAGATGGAGCTCTCATGTACTATGATGATAGCAGCCCACCAGGAAGAAGAAAGGCTCTTTTTTTCTGGCAAGGACTCAGCCAATGAAAAGCCATGATCTCAGAGTTCCCATCGTGGCACAGTGGAAACGAATCCAACTAGGAACCATGAGGTTGCAGGTTCCATCCCTGGCCTTGCTCAGTGGGTTAAGGATCTGGCGTTGCTCTGAGCTGTGGTGTGTTCACAGATGTGGCTTGGATCTGGCGTTGCTGTGGCTGTGTCATAGGCCGGCGATTAGACCCCTAGCCTGGGAACCTCCATATGGCTTGGGTGCGGCTCTTAAAAAAAAAAAAGGCTATAATCTTTTTAGTCCTCCCAAGGTCCTTTCCTCTGCTGGAGGGGGACTTGGCAGGTGGCTCTCTATGGTTTCAGACCTGGAAATGCAATCCTCTGCTGAATAAACCCATTTCGATGAAGAAATACTTGGCAGTCTCTTTGCCTCAGATCAACATGACAAACCCCTCCACCACTGTTGTGGGTTATTTTAGGTTTTATAAATTCTTTGCTGTTAAAAATGAGACTCCCGTTAACATTTTGCACATAAACACTTGCCTGCAATTCAGATTATTTCCTCAGAGTAGGAAAATTATTTCCTCAGAATTATTTCCTGGAAGTGGATTTACTCTATCAAAATAGATGAGCAGCTTAAGGCTTTTGAAACATAATAGAAAATTTTTATAATTTAGGTAGGTTTTTACCAACTCACAGTGTCACCAGAAAGTATGTTCAAGTGTATGTTTCTGTACCCTTACCAGGACTAATGTATTTAATTTTACATGCAAAATGTATCCTATTATTTTACTTCTCATTTCTATAAATACTAACACAATTGATTTTTAAAAGTTTAGGGATATTTCCTCATTTGTGAATTGTCTGTTCACATGACTTGCTCATTTTTTAAAATGAGATTGTTAGGCATATTTGCCATTTTCCTTTGGAATAGCTAATTTACAGAGGGTTACAAAATGCAAAAGGCACAAAACGATACACCATACTCTCGTCACTCATTCCAGTCTGAGCTGGCAGCCACTGATACCAGTTCCTTATATTCTCTGCCAGAAATAACCTGTGCTTTTACAGACATATGTATACTTTTCCACACAAATGTTAGTGATTCATATACACTCTTCCTGGAGGTCCTTCCGTTTGAGAACACAGAGACCTGCTTCTTTCTTTTCAATGAGCTCTTGGGAGCACTGGGATGTTGTTATTTGGATATACCACAATTTATGTGTCCTGTATGATAGGAACTGAGGTGGTTTCTAACCCTCTGTCATCATTAGCCGTGCTGCAGTAAGTAGCTTGGTACCTAGATGTGCATCTGTAAGAAAAATTCCTGGAAATAAAATTACGGGGTTAAGAGTATGTGGACTCAAAATTTTTCTCGAGTGCAAATTGTTCTCTATGCAGGTTTTTCCTTAGTCTTAACAACTTTTTACTCTCAAACTTGATCTTTGCGGGAATTCCCCTGTGGCGCAATGGGATCCGCCGTGTCTTGGGAGCACTGGGATACACGGATTCGATCCCTGGCCTGGCTCAGTGGGTTAAGGATCTGGCATATGTTGCAGCTGTGGCTTAGGTCGCAACCACAGATGGGATCTGGTCCCTGGCCCAGGGAACTCCATATGCCAGAGGGCAGTCAACAAAGAAAAAACAAAAACAATACAAAAGCAGAAACTTTTCACATTTGCTAATTTAGTTAAATGAAAAAAATGGCGTTATAATTTGAAATTGCACTCTGAGTTCTCTGATGGCCTACTGGGTTAAGGCTCCTGTGCTTTCACTGCTTTGGCGCAGGTTCAATTCCTGGTCCAGGAACTTCCACATACTGCGGGGAGGGGGGTGACAAAATAGAAATAAGGGGGGGAAAAAGGGCACTCCCATTGTGGCACAGTGGAAATGAATCTGACTAGGAACCATGAGGTTGCAGGTTTAATTCCTGGCCTCCAATTCCTTTTAGGCCGTTGCAGCCCTAAAAAAGCGAAAGAAAGAAATTGCACTCTCTTATTAGTGAGGTTAAGTTTCTTTTCATATGCTTAGTAGCTGTTTGCGTTTCTTTTTCTTTCTTTTTTTTTAAGGGCCACCCCTGAGGCATATGGAAGTTCCAGCCTAGGGGTCCATTTGGATCTATAGGTGCCGGCCTACGCCACAACCACAGCAACGCAGGATCTGAGCCCCATCTGTAACCTATACCGCAGCTCATGGCAATGCCGGATCCTAAACCCACTGAGCAGGGTCAGGGATCGAACCTATGTCCTCATGGATGCTAGTCAGGTTTGTTACCCCTGAACCGCAACAGGAACTCCTATATTTCTTTTCCTTTAAATTATCCATTTATAGTCTGTCTCATTTTTTGCTTTGGGTTGTTTTTTACTGTTTTTAATTGCTTTGTACAGAAATTTTGATAGCGTAAATCAGTTTTTTTTTTTTATATGGATTGTTCAGTGTACTACTAATCACTTGGTATGAGCTTAATGTATTTAAGCCTGTGGCAAGGTCCCCTCCTTTTCCTTGCCTGTGGAGTGGTCTGCTGGTTTGTACTTTCTTCACTCAGTCATCCTCAAGGGCGGATGTTTTAGTTCCAGCTTGTTCTCTTTTATCTCCTAATTTACCTAAAGGCAAATATAACCTACCACT
The DNA here is from genome assembly GCA_004024745.2 of Catagonus wagneri. Lineage (NCBI taxonomy): Eukaryota > Metazoa > Chordata > Mammalia > Artiodactyla > Tayassuidae > Catagonus > Catagonus wagneri. Next base: position 29,555,295 of record PVHT021183705.1, on the reverse strand, counting down.
TAAAAAGCTACAGTTTTTCCCCCTAACCCTTACAGTCTCAAGAAAGCACTTGAGAAAAATGCACTCCCCTTATTAACGTGTCTTTGATGCTGCACCTTTGTAAATAATAGAACTTGGCCTATTTGTTAGAGGTTTGTTCATCTCCCTCCTTGGCTGATTTTCATGATAAAGGGCCCGATATCTCTGCCTGAGTCATTCTGGGTGACTGTGACCTATGAGCATGAGTAGGCACAGAAGGATGGGAGAAGGAAGGGTGAAGGGGGGGGAACTGGTACTAAACACTCTTCATTTTGAGGACTGAGGTACTACTGGATCTCCTTGGCAGAGGTAATTTTCCCTCCTGATGGGTGAGGGGTAGTCCTTTTAGAACAACATGATGTGTGTGTCATGTGTTATGAACCCCTAGGACAAATATTGACAGGTTTGGAGTCATCTTAGGGTTACATAGTTGCAATCATTAACTTCAAAGTTTATGTGGGGAAAAGGCTGGGAGTAATGACTGAAGAAAGGGAATAGTGCCCAATGCCTTCACTTGGGATGGAGGAATTCCCCCTTTTAAATCCATTTTATTAGTTAACTATTGCTACATAACAAGTTATACCAAAACTCAGCAGCTTAAAAATAAACTTTTTTTTTTTTTATCTCAGTTTCCATAGGTCAGGGATTTGGGTGCAGGTTATCTGAGTTCAGGCTCTGTCATGAGGTTGCAGTTAATATGAAGACTGCGACAAATGTCATCCAAAGGTTTGGTTATAGCTAGGAGATCTGCTTCTAAACTGAATCAGCCACGTGGCTTTTGGCAGGAGGTCTCAGTTCCTTACCAAGTGGACTCTACAGAGCTACTTGAGTGTCCTCATGATGGAGCTGGTAGTTTGCCTTGCACTGAGTGATGTGCATGAGAGAAGGAGGAGGAAGCCACATTGTTTTCTATGACCTAGTCTTGGAAGTCACATAGTGATTTGAAGGGAGGAGTATGTAAGAGTTTCTGGACATTTTGTGTGTGTGTGTGCGCGCTCGCGTGTCTGTGTCTTTAGGGCCACACCCACAGTACATGGAGGTTCTCAGGCTAGGGGTCAAATTGGAACTGCAGCTGCCTGCCTGCACCACAACAACAGCAATGCTAGATCCAAGCCATGTCGGATCCTTGACCCACTGAACGAGGCCAGGGATTGAACTGGCGTCTTTATGGATACCAGTCGGGTTCATTACTGCTGAGTCACAGCAGGAACTCCCACGTGCACATATTTTAAAACCATCACACTCAACATTCCTTAGCAACACTTAATCATAGCATACTTTGAACTTTATTCCTCTGCCTGAACTATATGTATCCATTGATTCCAGAAATATTTATTGAATGTGTTACCTGAATCACTGCCTGCTTCATTACGCTGAAGTATTGTTGATGTGCAATATTATATGTTACAGATATATAATACAGTGATTCACAATTTTAAAGGTTATATTCTATAGTTATTATAAAATATTGGCTATATTCCCTTTTTTGTACAACATATTCTTGTAGCTTACCTAATAGTTTGTGCCTCTTAATCCCCTATCTCTGTATTGCCCCTCCCCCATCTCTCCACTGGTAACCACTAATTCTTTATATCTGTGAGTCGTCATCGTCGTCTTCTATTTCTTCTTCCTTTTTTCTTTCTTTTTTTTGCCTTTTTAGGGCTGTACCCATGATGTATAAAGGTTCCCAGGCTAGGGGTCAAATCAGAGCCACAGCTGCTTGCCTATACCACAGCCAGAGTAACACCAGACCTGAGCCACATCTGCAGCCTACACCACAGCTCACAGCAATGCCGGATCCTTAACCCACTGAGCAAGGCCAGGGATCAAACCTGCATCCTCATGGATACTGGTCAGATTCGTTTCCGCTGAGTCACAATGGGAATTCCATGCTTCCTTTTGATAACAAAAAAGAATGTAATATAAATATAATCCTGCTGTATAGCACTGGGGACTATATCTAGTCACTTATGATGGCTCATGATGGAGGATAATGTGAGAAAAAGAATGTGTATATGTATGTGTGACTGGGTCACTTTGTCAAATAGTAGAAAATTGACAGAACACTGTAAACCAACTATAATGGAAAAATAAAAAATCATTTAAAGAGAAAAAAATAAACACATAATTTGAAAAAAAATAAAATTAAACTACATGTCAAAAAATAAATATAAATTCACTAGTTTTTAAATTTCTTAGATTCTATATATAAGTGAGATATATATATATATATATATATATATTTTTTTTTTTTTTTTGTCTTTTGGCCTTTTCTAGGGCTGCACTTGTGGCATATGGAGGTTCCCAGGCTAGGGGTCTAATCAGAGCTGTAGCCGCCGGCCTACACCACAGCCACAGCAATGCGGGATCCAAGCCGGGTCTGCAACCTACACCACAGCTCATGGCAACGCCGGATCCTTAACCCACTGAACAATGCCAGGGATCAAACCCGCCACTTCATGGTTCTCAATCAGATTCGTTAACCACTGAGTCATGATGGGAGCTCCATATAAGTGATATAATACAGTATTTCTTTCTTTGACTTATGTTACTTAGCATAATGCCCTCCAAGTCTACCCATATTGCTGCAGATGGCAAAGTTTCATTCTTTTTACAGATGAGTAATATTAATTGAATATATACACCACATCTTATTAACCATTCCCCTGTTGATGGACACTTAGGTTGCTTGCACTGCCTACCGTTTTTACCACCCATTACTGGGAACCATTCTGTTCTAAAGAATGACATCCTTCTAACAGTGGTCTTTTTGTCTTCTCAGGTGCTTGTTGGATTTCTTTTTATTCTGGCAGCCATAGAGCTGGTCCTTGCATTCACAGAAGACTCTGGACAAGCCACAGTTCCTGCTGTTAGATACACAAATCCAATCCTCTACCTGGGCACATGGGTAAGGCCTGTCATCACTTCCAACCCATTTATCGTCCTTCTACTCATAGTCATCCAGCTGAAATTCATTCTTTTTTTTTTTGTTTGTTTTGTTTTGCTTTGTTTTTTTGCGGCATATGGATGTTCCCAAGCACAGCAATGCTAGATCCAAGCCAGATCTGCAAGAGCAATGTCGGATCCTTAACACGCTGAGCGGGGGCAGGGATCAAACCCACAACCTCATGGTTCCTAATTGGGTTCGTTTCCGCTGTGCCACGACGGGAACTCCTGAAATTCATTTTTGTGTAATGAAATTAAGTCCAATTTCTTCTACCTTTTTTTTTTTTGGTCTTTTTAGGGCTGTGCCCGTGGCATATGGAGGTTCCCAGGCTAGGGGTTGAGTCAGAACTGTAGCCACTGGCCTACACCACAGCCACAACAATGTCAGATCCAAGCCTCATCTGCGATCTACACCATAGCTCATAGTCCATCCCTAGACTCGATCCTTAACCCACTGATCTAGTCCAGGGATGGAACCCGCATCCTTGTGGATACTAGTCGGGTTCGTTAACCACTGAGCCATGACGGGAATTCCAAGGTGTGTTCCTTTTGCCCTCAATCTTGCTATCTAAGGATCACAAATAAATCCAACTTTCTTTCTTTTTTCTTTTTTTCTTTTTTTGGCTGTCCCCTGGCATATGGGATTCCTGGGCCAGGGATCAGATCTGAGCCGCAGTCATGGCCCATGCTGCACCTGTGGCCAAGCCAGATACCCCAACGCACTGTGCTGGGCCAGAGATCGAGAGCCTACATCTTGGCACTGCAGAGATGCTGCTGATACTGTTGTGCCACAAAGGGAACTCCTGGAGTTTATTGATGTAAAGGAATTTTCTAAATGCTGTAAATGTTATTTTTAAATTGATTGGTGACTCTGATCAATGGATCAGTGAGTCTACAGTTTGTCTAAATTTGATGATAGAGACCGATGTCGCTCCTAGGCACGGTTTTCTGGGAGGAGGGAGAGCTGTATTGTGTTTAAAAAGCAATGTGTAGAGTAGGCCAGCAATTGTAGCTCCAATTTGACCCCTAGCCTGGGAACCTCCATATGCTAAGATTTTGGCCCTAAAAAAACAAAACAAAACAAAAAAGCGATTGAATTAGTTACCATCATTTTAAAAAGAGAAGATACAACATAATTATTTAGATTTCTAAACTTTCTTTTTTTTTTTAATCAGCTAATGAATTTTATTGCATTTATAGGTACAAAAATCATCATGGATTTCTAAACTTTCTTGAAAAATCAGAATGCCTGGCAACTGTAGGCCTACATTCTTAACAGGGCAAAGGTCAGCCTGGACTGAGTAGCAGTTGTTTCCATCAGACCAGGCACGTGCTCAGTACCATCCTCCATCCTTGCTTTACTCAGTAACGTGGCCTGCCTTGTCCCCATAGGGACTTCGTTACCATTTTTATAAAATAAAAAAAGGGGAGTTCCCCATGTGGCTCAGCGGAAACGAATCTGACTAGTATCTATGAGTTCGATTCCTGGCCTCGCTCAGCGAGTTAAGGATCCGGCTTTGCTGTGAGCTGTGGTGTAGGTCGCAGACACGTTGCGGATTTGGCGTTGCTGTGGCTGTGGTGTAGGCCAGCTGCTACAGCTCCGATTTGACCTCTTGCTGGGAACCTCCATATGCAGGTTTGGCCCTAAAAACACACACAAAAAAACAAACAGAAAAAAAGGTCTAGGCAGTGGTGTGCTGGAGCCAGCTCACAGAACTGGATGCCTCTCTTCCCAGCCCTATGTTTGGTGACATCTTTTTGGAGATTGAGTAGGAGTATTTTTACCATGGAGATTCACAAATGCCACAATCATAGCTTTGTTTTCAGAATGCTGGTTTACCAGCACAGCCCTGGGTCTGGGAAAACAACATGTAATTAATTATAACTAAGAGTGGTTTGTGCAAAACAAAGTTTTTTATTATTATTAGTTAACTGCCGAGTCTAATATTATTAGAAAGTATCATGTTACAGACACCTTGCACTTTCCCAGTGAAATCTGCCTCCCCCACCTGATCACTGTAGTGCCTGAAATTATTTCCTTGGACCTTGGAAAGATTTTTTTGGCTCCCAAAGTTACTCCATTTAGATGCAGGTGGTGACTCTCTACATTCTCAGCTAATTCCCCACCCAGATGTGGTGAGTAGAGACGGAGGAGGGAAGGGGCTTCCAGAGAAAGCACAGAGGCTCTGAAAGCGAAAGCTGGACGATATCGTGGGGACGTGTACTGTTTGGCACAAGATTACTTACAACGATCTCCTCCTTCAGCCCGTTTCTCCCCTTGTTCTCTGCCATCCTTCTTGCCTCTTGTCCTTGATTACTGACAGTATTTTTCTTTTTTTTGGGGGGGGTTGTCTTTTTGCCTTATCTAGAGCCCCACCCGCGGCATATGGAGGTTCCCAGGCTAGGGGTCTAACAGGAGCTGTAGCGGCCGGCCTTTGCCACAGCCACAGCAACGCGGGATCCGAGCCGCGTCTGCAACCCACACCACAGCTCACGGCAACGCCGGATCCTTAACCCACTGAGCAAGGCCAGGGATCGAACCCACAACCTCATGGTTCCTAGTCAGATTCGTTAACCACTGAGCCACGACGGGAACTCCCTGACAGTATTTTTCAAAACATGATGTGAATTTCTCTCTAGATCCTAGTTTTGCTGATCCAGCACCACAGGCTATGGTGTGTACAGAAGGACTCTTGGTACCTGTCGCTATTCTGGATCCTCTCGATACTCTGTAGCACTTTCCAGTTTCAGACTCTGATCCGGGCCCTCTTAAAGGTAAGGAAGAAAGGTACGGCTGGGCAGCTTCTAAGCTGAAGCAAATGACATAAGGTGAGTTGAATTCCAGGGTAGAATTGTATTTAGGGGATTTGGTAATATATATTAATCACAAGCATTGATATATAAGGGCTATCTTAGACTTAATTTGGATAAAAGGCTCATTTCCTTTTTTGTCCCCCCATAGGGTGACAGTTCTGATCTGGCCTACTCCTGTGTGTTCTTCATCTGCTATGCACTCCAGATCCTGGTCCTGATCCTTTCAGCATTTTCAGAAAAAAGCGACTTATCAAAAGTGAGCCTCTAAATATGCTTACCTCATACATTACTTAATTGGATGGCATCTTGACAAATGTAACTCAGATGTCTAAGTCTCATTAAGGTCCCATAAGCTCAGAATACAGTAGTATAGACCATTTTGTGACATAAGGAAACAGTGATTATAATACGGAAACACTGACTTTTTCATTGATCCACCAAGCTTCGGCATAGACAATTAATTCATACATCTATGCCAAGACGTCTGATTATTACTCTACTGGTGACCTTAGGGTGACCAAACAAGCGTGTTGACCAACCTACTTTTGTATCCTAGGTAGTTTCTGGCACAATATCATATTGAGAAAAATCAGTTTCTGAGTTTAGAGTCCCACAGAATTCCCATTTCAAATTGATTTACTTTCTGATTTTTTTTTTGTATCTTTCAGAATCCTTTATCCACAGCTTCGTTTCTGAGTAACATCACCTTTAGTTGGTATGACAGGTAGGAAAGGCCTGGAGTGTGGCTCCCTGTCCCCTCACTCTTCTGACATGATGGAAATCTGAATTTTAAAAGTGCCTCCTGTGGTCTCCATTTCTCCTCTGCTTAGAGTCAGAGAGTGTTAAAACCTATAGATCCATCTACTGCTGTCCCTTCACTGAGCAGACTGGGAAGCTGAGGAGAAGACGGAGGGGAATTTTTACTCTTGGTAGGCTGCGGTTCTACAAAAAAAAAGACAGGAGGAAAAGGAGGCAGTGGGACAGGAAAAGGGAAATTTGGGAGCAGGGAGGATGACACAGACTTGGGTAAGGGGTGAAATAGCTGTCCTGGGCTATCAGAAAATCTCAAGCAGCCATCTTGGCCTTTGTAGTTCCATGGACCCCTTTGGCAGCCTGGCAACACCCATGAGTCCCTTCTCAGATGATGTTTTAAAGGCATACAATAAAAGACATGGGTTATAAAAGAAAAGAAATACATTGAAATGTAGTTACCTTAAATATTTTTTAAGAAACTAAATTTGGGAGTTCCCATCATGGCTCAGCGGAAACAAATCTGACCAGAATCCATGAGGACGCAGGTTCGAGCCCTGGCCTTGCTCAGTGGGCTAAGGATCCTGCGTTGCCATGAGCTGTGGTGTAGGTTGCAGATGCTGCTCAGATCCTGCGCTGCTGTGGCTGTGGCGTAGGTCGGCAGCTGTAACTCTGATTCAACCCCTAACCTGGGAACCTCCCTATACCACAAGTGTGGCCCTAGAAAGAAAAACAAAATTGTGATATGATAATATATGTGCTTCTTTATTAGTGCATTAAATAACAAGACCTAGTGGTGGGTTTAATAGTCTCAAAGCAGTGATGAGTATAATTGAGCCATGAAATCATCACAATGTCCCCTGGTGACAAAGTCACATCCCTTTTACGACTGTGGTTGGTTATGTTCATATTAGAAGGAAAGGCTGGAGTTCTTGTCGTGGCTCAGTGGTTAACAAATCTGACTACGAACCATGAGGTTGTGGGTTCGATCCCTGGCCTTGCTCAGTGGGTTAAGGATCCGGCGTTGCCGTGAGCTGTGGTGAAGGTCGCAGATGTGGCTCAGATCCCACATTGCTGTGGCTGTGACGAAGGCCGGCAGCTACAGCTCCTGTTAGACCCCTAGCCTGGGAACCTCCATATGCCGTGTGTACGGCCCTAGATAAGGCAAAAAGACAAAAAAAAAAGGAAAGGCTAAATTCAGTTAGAGGCTAGTGAAAATGAAACTGTAATTTACTTTCCATCCCTATTCTCAAATCCCAGGCCGAGGAGCCCTAATCTAGAGAGACAGTCTAGAGGCGGCCTCCAGGTCTGCTCAGCTCCTTAAGGGCATCGTGGATGCTCCTCAAGGAGATGCCAGGGTAGCAGAGAGGCAGCCAGTGTTTGAGGAGGAAGGAGCAGAACCAGGGGGAGGTGATGCTCTTTTGGCTCTTCGGCCTCTGGCCCCACCTGTAAGGCCTCAGTCTGTGGGTCATTCTTCTTCCAGCACTGTCCTGAAAGGCTACAAGAAACCTCTGACGCTCGAAGATGCCTGGGATGTTGATAAGGAGCTTCAAACGAAGAGGCTAGTCAGCAGGTTTGAAACTTTCATGGCAAGAGACCTGCAGAAAGCCAAGCGGGCATTCCAGAAACGGCAGCAGAAGAACTCCCAGCGGAAGTCTGGAGCCAAGCCGCATGGCTTGGACAAGAACCAGAGTCAAAGCCAAGATGTCCTTGTCCTGGTAACTTTGCTATGAGTGTTTGTTCAGATGTGCTGTATGTCTTAGGCAAGAGGACATCAATGTCTTGGTGATTCTGTCCTTACATTTTGACAGCACTTTATACTTGGCAGTGCATTTTATATTATTAGTAGTATTTGCAATACTAATAACCTGAAATATATATACTATCGTGTCCATGCCTTCCCTCTCATGGTGCCCCACAAGGCCCCACTCAGAATCTGTTCTTTGTTTTTTACATAGTGTTCTCACCAGCTTTGCTGCCAGTTTGCCTAATTCAAAAGAGATCACAAATATCAGCTAGGAGAGGGGAGAGGAGAACAGCAACAGCAGCTGAGACGGTGGCTGGTGACTGTGACTAGGCAGTAGAGAGAAGGCCAAAATGTGCACGGAGAAGGCAACAGGGCTCAGGGCCTTAACCCTCAGGAGCTGTTAGTGCAAGATGAAGTCTTATACCTTGCAACTCGGCAAGCACTGTTGTTGTTTGGTTTTGTCCTCAGGAAGAAACTAAGAAGAAAAAGAAGTCTGAGACCACAAAAGACTTTCCCAAATCATGGTTGGTCAAGGCCCTCCTCAAGACTTTCTGCACGATCCTCCTGAAGTCATTTCTGCTGAAGCTAGTGCATGACATCTTCTTGTTTCTGAACCCTCTGCTCCTGAAGTGAGTCCCCGGGCCTTGCGTTGTCCTTTCAGGGTCCCTTCTGACACTCTCCTTTTTGCCCCTAGTATAATTGTACATGTGGCAGGAGCCTGTTATTAAGTTCTCATTTTTAAAAATGCCCATAATTTTCTTCTACCTTGTCATTGTATTCATGAAAAGCACAAGGTGTTTTTCTCCCCCCCCCCCCCGCCCCAGACTTCTTTTTAGGGCCGCAGTTGCAGCATATGGAAGTTCCCAGGATGGGGATCAAATCGGAACTACAGTTGCCAGCCTACAGCACGGCAACACCAGGGCCGAGCCTACACCAGGCTGGGGTCAAATCAGAGCTACATCTGCGACCTACACCACAGCTCACAGCAATGCTGGATCCTTAACCCACTGAGCGAGGACAGGGATCGAACCCACACCCTCATGGATACTAGTTGGGTTTGTTCCTGAGCCACAATGGGAACTCCATAAGGTATTTTTCAGGCTCTAAAATGATATGTCCTTTAGCCTCCCTCTTTCCAAGTCCTTCTCATGGGAAGCCAGATGCTTGTTAGGGGTGCTTTCTGCTTAAACACAACTGCTGCGAGCTGAGCCACGTCCGAGAGGTGGGCAGCATATGTCAGGGAAGGTTTGTATGCAGAGTATGTAACCTCATGGCTCCACAGTCAGGCCTTCAATGGGAGGGTCAGGTTAATCACGACAAGACTTCCCAGTTGGCCAGGATCTGGGAATAAACTGTCCTCCAGGGGAAAGCCTTCTAACTCACTTTGGGTATATGTCCTAATTCCTTTTCCAGGAATAATTCAGCTTGTCACATACGAGCTCTTTTGCCTGGGAGTAGGGAAAGAGGGGACCAAAGCATTGCAGTGGCAGTCTGCAGAGCAAGCATAATCCTTTTCCACAGCCACGGGTCGTCCACGGGTCGTCAACCCTAAGCTCTTGCTGCTCAACTCCAAAGGCAAGGGCGCCGGCATAGCGGTGGAGCTCAGTCTTCCAAGAGCTGAAGGACTCTGGTTACTTTTGTTACCTGCAGGGTAGGATGGGTAGCGGGCTCTGCACAAGGAGGGTGAGGAACCCTCGGAGGCTTGATGGGCACCACTTAACTTGGTTTTGGTCTGGCAGATTGCTGATCTCCTTTGCAAATGACAAGAGCATCTACCTGTGGACTGGATATCTCTATTCAATCCTCTTCTTCACGGTGGCTCTCGTTCAGTCATTCTGCCTTCAGAATTACTTTAAACTGTGCTTCTTGCTGGGCATGCAAGTACGGACCAGTGTCATGGCTTCTGTGTATAAGAAGGTAAGTGGGCTGTGCTAGGCATCACCAAGGGAAATCCCCTTAGCAAATATGAGCATTCATTCCAAGGTCGAGGAAAATTTGGTGAAAAACGATACCTGCCCTCAACACTGGATTTTGGCTAACCATGCAAAAGATATTTGGCCTTTTAGATGTTCCTTTGAAAATTAAAATATGAAAAATGTGTATGCAGACGCAGCGTGTGAGTGGGTAGTTGGGGTTGCTCCAGGGAAAAGCCAGCAAGCGAGCTGTTCTCTGCCTAGGATCTGCCTCTCAGCCTTGAAGGCTTGTGTACAATCCCTCTCTTTCTTCCTCTCTCCGCAAAACGAGAACACTTCAGTAAAGAATATAAAGTCAGAAAAGAAGTTGGCTGAGGGCAAACTCTTAAAACTTAGCAACATCTAAACCAAATGCTACAGGAAACTGTATTCCTAAGACCTGGGGCATCTGTCTTGAATCACAGTATGGTTGTAGACTAGAATGCTTTGTGGACCAGGGCTCCATTTCCCCAACCAACTTTTGCCTAGCAATTTCTTTCTTTCTTTCTTTTTTTAAATTTTATTTTATGGCCACACCCACAGCATGTGGAAGTTCCTGAGCCAGGAACTGAATCTGTGCCACAACTGTGGGAGTGTTGGGTCCTTTAACCCACTGCCCTGGGCCAGGGATGAAACCAGCACCTCTGTAGTAACCTGAGGCGCTGCAGTCAGGTTCTTAACCCACTGTGCCACAGCAAGAACTCCACAACTTCTCTTTCTCAATCTTTAGTGGCATCCGACCCCTCCTCTGCCTGACTTTTTTATTTTGATTTGTAAATAACTTCACTCTGGTTTACTAAGGTCTGCAGACTTGGGAGCTTTTCCTTTTCCTTAAGATAATTTTGTCTGTCTTTCCTCTGATATGTTACTTTTATTTATTTTTTTAATTTATTTTTTATTTTTTTGCATTATAGCTGGTTTACAGATTTCTGTCAGATTTTCCAACTGCACCGCGTGGTGACCCGGTTACATGTACATATATGGATTTGTCACATGTAATTAGATATAGTTCCCCGTGCA
>PVHT021183705.1:29509085-29523452 GCA_004024745.2 Catagonus wagneri | reverse complement strand
TCTTTGATCTCCTTGATTAATGTTTTGTAGTTCTCTGCATATAAGTCTTTCACCTCCTTGGTCAGGTTTATTCCCAGGTATTTGATTTTTTGGGGTGCTGTTTTAAAAGGTAAAATATTTTGGTATTCTTTTTCTACTATTTCATCGTTAGTATATAGAAATGCGATTGATTTCTGAAGATTAACCTTATATCCTGCTAAAAAGAAGGACTTTTTTTTAACAAAACCACAATACCATTATCATGCTTAAAATAAAAAAATAGCAATCCCTCTTTGATACCATTAAATTTCACCAACTGCCTCATACATGTCTTTTTAATTTAATTTAATCTTTTTTTTTTACTGTTGATTAGTTCGAATAAGGATCCAAAAACTGTCCACACATGGCATTTAGTTGATATTATTTTATTCTATAGTAGTCCCCCCCTTTTTTGTTCATTTTGGAGAAATCAGGGTGTCTTGTTTCCTGTTTTCTTGTAAATTGGTGGTTAGCTCTACAGGCTTGATTAGATTTAGGCCAGGGAATTTTTGTGTGTTTGGTTTTTGTGTGTTTGGCGGGGGTTTGAGGGCAAGAATACTTTGGGAAGTTCTGTGTGCTTCTAGACTTAGCAATGATGGATTTCCTGTTGTGGCTCAGTGGGTTAAGGACCCGACATGGTCTCTGTAAGGATGCAGGTTCAATCCCTGGCCTCATTCAGTGGCTTAAGGATCACAGATGTGACTTGGATCTTGTGGCATAGGTCCCAGGTGCAGCTCCGATTTGGCTCCTAGCCCAGGAACTTCCATATGCTACAGATGCGGCTGTAAAAAATTAAAAAAAAAAATTAGTGATGACAAGTGTTCAAGGGGTCCAGGTATTGTCAGCCTGATTCATCCTTTGCTGAGTTTCCTGCCATTCTTTCACTAGAGCACATTTCAATCCCCTGGGCAGTTTGTTAAACCCACTAGGCTTGGGCTATACTTCAAATCATTTAAATTGGACTCTCTGGTGGCAAGGCCTAGGCATGTATATATATGTAAATATATATATAAATATGTGTGTAAATATACATATGTAAATATATATATTTAAAGCTCTAAGTGATTCTAATATGCAGCCAGGATTGAAACCACCATAATAAACGTTTTAGCAGCCGCTGATGATCATTGCATTGATCTATTATTTCTTTGGTTAAAGCTCTAAGTGATTCTAATGTGCAGCCAGGATTGAAACCACCATAATAAACGTTTTAGCAGCTGCTGATGATCATTGCATTGATCTATTATTTCCTTAGTAGTTGCAGAAGGATGATATTTTGACTCTATTATTGCTTTGGCATTGATTAGCTGGAATTCTATAAGGGAGAATGATCTTTAGTCAACTAATTGATTAGCCCCAAACAAAGTTTGTACAGGATAGGCAGGATAAATGCGTGCTTCTTTCTTCTCTTATCAGCTTCAAAATAGTGCATTTCATCCTTCAAAGGATGAAAAAAGACCAGTGTATATCTTTTAATATGTTGCTTTGAATTCAGGGATTTTAGCATTGCCCTAAGCCTCGATTTCTTTTCTTTTCTTTTCTTTTCTTTTTTCTTTTTTCCTTTTTTGTCTGCCCCATGGGTTCCCAGGCCAGGGATCAGATCCAAGCCACAGTAGTGACCTGTGCTGCAGCTGTGGCAACGCTGAATCCTTTAACCCACTGTGCCAGGCCGAGGATCAAACTCGTGATCTAGTGCTGCAGAGATGATACTGATCTCATTGGGCCACAGCAGAAGCTCCTATCCTAAGCCCCTTGAAAATGAAACAGAGCACCAACCCCCGTTTTTAAAATATAGTAGATTTATAATGCTGTGCCAATTTCTGCTGTACAGCAAAGTGACCCAGGCATGTATGTATGTGTGCGTGTGTGTATGTGTGTATATATATATATATATATATATATATATATATATATACACACACACACATACATACATACATATATTTGCTTTCTTATTTTCCATCATGGTCTATCCCAAGAGACTGGGTATAGTTCCTTGTGTTATACAGTAGGACCTTATTGCCTAGCCATTCTAAATGTAATAGTTGGCATCTACTAGCCCCAAACTCCACATCCATCCCACTCCCTCCCTCTTTGGTAACCACAAATCTGTTCTCCATGTCTGTGAGTCTATAAATGTTTTGTAGATAAGTTCATTTGTGCCATATTTTAGACTCCACAGATAAGTGATATCATGTGGTATTTGTCTTTCTCTTTCTGACTTACTTGACTTAGTGTGATAATCTCTAATTCCATCTGTATTGCTACATAGGACATTCGTTTATCTTTTTATGGCTGAGTAGTATTCCATTGTGCATATGTACCACATCTTTTTAATCCATTCATCTGTCAGTGGACATTTAGGTTGTTTCCATGTCTTGGCTATTGTGAATAGTGCTTCTGTGTACATACGGGTGCATGTGTCTTTTTGAATTGTAGTTTTGTCCAGATATATACCCAGGAATGGGATTGCAGGATCACATGGTAGTTCTATATTTAGTTTTCTGAGGTATTTCCATACTGTTTTCCATGGTGGTTTTACCAATTAACATTCCCACCAACAGTGTGGGAGGGTTTCCTTTTCTCTACACCCTCAGCATTTGTTGTTTGTAGACTTATTAATCACGGCCATTTGGACTGGTGTGAGTTGGTACCCCACTGTAGTTTTAATTTGCATTTCTCTAATAATTAGTAATGTTGACCATTGTTTCCCATTTTTTCGCACCCATATGTCTTTTTTGGAGAAATGTCTATTTAGGTCTTCTACACATTTTTTGACTCAGAGGCCCCTTTGGAACACCCTGATATTTCTCTACATAGAGCTCTCAAATGCCATCTTGCCAATATGGCAAAATGAAAAGATAACCCTGGTTTTGAGTCTCAGCTCTACCACTTGTCAGCACTGTGGCTTTGGACAAGTTACTTAGTCTCTATCCTTATTGTTAAAGTGAATAAAATAATTCTACAAAAGTAGGCAGCTAACTCTTCCTGGTTTGCCCAGAACTTTCCTGGTTTTGCTCTGAAAACCCCATGTCCTGGGCAACCCTTTAGTCCTGGGCAAGTTGGGACAGTTGGTCTCACTTAGGTTGCAATATGGATTAAGTAAGATAATGTGTATAAAATGTTTTGTACAAAGTAAGTTGTCAGCAAATACAAGCTACCTTTCTGTAATCATACCTTATAATCTGGATTTCTGCCTCCCCAATTTTGGGGAGCATATCCTAAAACCTGGGTGGACGAGATACCCCTGATGTCCTTTTGGGGACAACAGAATGATCTGTGCTCTTTTCTGTCCTATTAGATCCTGAAATATTTTGCCTGGGAACCTTCATTCCAAAGCCAAGTTCACAACCTTCGAAAGAAGGAGCTCAAGAACCTGCTGCTGTTTGGGCAGTTGCAGTCTGTGATGGTATTTTTCTTACACTTAACTCCCGTCCTGGTGAGTGACCGGGGTCATTGGGCTGGGTCCGCTTCCTGGGAGTGGGAGGTCTCATTAGATAAACTGTCCAGCACCTTGAGGCCTGACCCTGAAATCCAGAGAACTCTGCCCTGCTACTCAACTTCTCATGCTGCTATTCCTACCTCATGCTCCCAAATCTAGTTTCACCCTGGGCACAATTTGGTGGCCTGTGCACAGTTTGGTGGCCTGGCCACCCAGAGCAAGTTTCCAGGACGTTTGGCCTGAATAACCTGGAAGGTCTCTCATCCTCCTGGGGAGGCTGGGTGGTTCTGTAGTGGAGGGAACACTGAAGGAGGAGCCAGGAGACCAAAGCTCTGATCCCAGCAATGCAGTTAATTGACTTTGTGGCCTCAGGCAAGATATTTCCTCCTCTTCTGGGCTCAGACTTCTTATCTGTAACATGGGAAGTTTGAGATAATCCCTAAAATGCCTTCAACTCTAATAGTTTAATGTGTTCCTGAGACTTAAAACAAGGCTGTTTGATCCCTTTTATGAGTAAATCACAATGGCTTGTCTTCCAGGTGTCTGTGATCACATTTTCAGTTTATGTCCTGGTGGATAGCAACAATATTCTGGATGCAGAGAAGGCCTTCACCTCCATCACCCTCTTCAATATCCTGCGCTTTCCCCTAAGCATGCTTCCCATGTTAATCTCCTCCATGCTCCAGGTGAGTAGGAAATCCCATTGCCAACTGCTTCTCTCTGGTAAAACCCTTAGATTCCAGGATGACTGGTCTTGACCTATCTCTTTTCTAGCTTTTGTTGGTGAACTTGCATTAGAGAGATTTGCTTGGTCTCTGGAGGCCAATAGTTTGATCTTAGTAAAATCACAAGCTCTCTGAGCCCCTGTTTTTCCTAACTAGAAAGAAAGGATGATCGTTATCAATCACATCCACGTCACAGGGAGACAAGGCTTTGAGAGCATTTAGTGAGATTATGCCAATTAGCTCTGCTGCCTGGAACATTTCTAAGCCCTTTTTCCAATCCAGTCTCCCCCACATTTTTACAATGCTCTTGGGGTATTTATATAGCATTAGGGAAATATGGCACACAAGGAGAGAAAAGGCTTCTCTTTAGATGAAGCCAGGTCGTGGTCAACCTGAATACAATCTGGGAGCCTCAGGCTGTCAGAAAATGAATTTGGAGTTCAAGAGGCCTTGGATGGGCCATTGGAAGTGTCTGGGTCCTGAAAATTGAGCACAGTTGTTGAGATGGACCAGCTACCAGACCTTAAGAGGACATTCCTAGGGCAGGTGGCAGACTGGTAAGGCAGCCAGGATGACAAAGTGTGGTGACCTGCATTCATCCTAGATGTGGCTGGCTTCACACAGCTCAGGCCAGAAGAAGGACTGGGGTTTAAGAGAAGGCCTCCTGGTGCTGGAAGTTATTAAGGAATTCTAATAGATTTGGCTGATGAATAAATAATTCTTGGGAGTTCCTGTTGTGATGCAGCACAAACAAATCCAACTAGTATCCAAGATGATGCGGCCTTGCTCACTGGGGTCAGAGATCCCGTGTTGCCATGAGCTGCTGTGTAGGTCACAGATGCAGCTTGGTGCCTTGGACCCCAGTTGCTGTGGTTGGCAGCTATACCTCCTATTCAGTTTCTAGCCTGGGAAATCCATATGTCTCAGGTACACCCCTAAAAAGCCAATAATAATAATAATAATTCTTTTTAGATTCAGACAGTTTATCACGCAGATAGCAAAAGCAGGATCAGCAAAGGTGACAGCTCCCACATGGGCAGTGAGGCTCTGTTTCTAGGAGCAGATCCATGCAGCAGCTAAGCAGTTTTACAGTCCGCAGCTGCACCCCAAGGAAGGGGCAAGGCAGAAAGTTCAATATTTCATCAGAGCCCTGGTGGTGATGAGAAGCTGTCCCATGACTGCCTCCCTAGAAGGATGGCAAGTGAGAACATCTTTGTAAATCCTCCCAAGTTCTGTTCTAGGAGGACCACAGGGTGTTCTGCCAATGCTTAGGTCAATTGCAGTTTTAAGCTTGGCGCATGTGGAGATGTATGAGGTCACTACGGTTCTATGGCCACTTCCTCTACAGAAGGTCACCGTAGTGGCTAGGGAGGACACACTGAATGAGTCATTAAGACATGGACTCAATTAAAGAAGAACATGCCAGGGGCCCAGTTACCAGGATCAGACAGAAGTTTTGTCTTAGAAAAAGGCAGGAGGAGTTCCCATCATGGCACAGTGGAAACAAATCTGACTACGAACCATGAGGTTGCGGGGTTGATCCCTGGCCTCACTCAATGGGTTAAGGATCCGGCATTGCCCTGAGCTGTGTGTGGTGTAGGTCATAGGCGCAGCTTGGATCCTGCGTGGCTGTGGCCGGCAGCTGTAGCTCCGATTAGACCCCTAGCCTGGGAACTTCCATGTGGTGCAAGTGTGGCCCTAAAAAAGCAAAAAAAAAAAAAAAAAGAAGAAGAAGAAGAAGGCAGGAGACAATTTTTGGAACTAGGTTCAAAGATGGGAGGGAGAGCAGTAGGAGTGACCCCACTCCCCCACCCCGCTGTGAGTTTTCTGAGGACCTGAAATAGAGTATCTTGATTTCCCTCTGTTCAGAGTGAGACAGCTCCTAGGCTGAGGTGTGGCTGAATGGATGTGGGGATGGAGTTTCCAGCTATGGAAGTCAAAAATCATGGGCAAGAAGCCTGGCAGGTTGACTTTCTGCCTCCACATCCAGGACTGATGACAAAGTCAAACTCCTCTGTCTACTGTGCTTGTCATTGAATTTTTTATTCTTGAGATCCTTTGTGTCCTCTAGGCCAGTGTTTCCGTAGAACGGCTCGAGAAGTACTTGGGAGGAGATGACTTGGACACCTCTGCCATTCGACATGACAGCAATTCTGGTAAATAAATTTGGAAGTTGCTTCCTAAACTTATTCACAGTGCTGGCACCAGCACTTTGATATGCAAGTGCATAGCTATAGCAGACCGATGCAGAGAGGAAGCTAGGGAACTTAGCTGGCACCTATATTTGCATAGCACACATACTGTTATTACTTAAATTATGCTTTCATTTAGAACAATCGGCTTATCCAGATTGCCTAGCAAAGCTGGGCCAGCTATTCTGAGGATAAGCAGGAATTCTGCAAAGGATCTAGAAAACAGAAGTCAGAATGGAGCCAAGCATTAGAATTGAGAAGATAGGCTAGAGTGAAAGAAAACACAGGTTCTGAAGGTTTAAGGATTGGGGGGCATCCATGGCCAGAACAAGCAGTAGATCTGGAATCCAGGGCAGGGAGTGGCTGGGTCAATACATGGAGGAGGAATTTATACAGGAGACGAGGCAACAGAGGGCCTAGGGTTGTACCCAAGGTGTCCGTAGGTCAAGATCTGGACTACCAACAGGATTGGGACTCATAAATCAAAAAGGACTGCATATGGAGGCAAGTCTTAGTCTCACCCAAGGAGCTTTCGTTTGCCTCTTGTCAGCTTAGGGGTCAGTACCTGACAGAGGTGATCTCAGGCTCTTCTGGAGGAAGCAGAGAGGGACACATGAGGGCTGAGAAGGGGCAGGTACATGTGGGGACCTATATCTGACCTAAAGGGGCCTTTTTCTCAACAGACAAAGCTGTGCAGTTTTCTGAGGCCACCTTTACCTGGGACCACGATTTGGAAGCGACAGTCCGAGAGTGAGTTGCCTCTTTTCCTTCCTACTTGTGCACGAGTTCAGTTAGATACTGCCCTGCTTTCCTACCTCGGGACGGTGCACATCAGCTGAGACCCAGGAAGACATCGGTTCTCCGGAGGGCAGTGGAGGCAGTGCAGGGTTGGTGGGTAGGTTCAGTCTCTGGATGTGGTAAAGGAATCACACATGAACCTGTACTTGATTTGAAGTTCATTTATTCATTTAAGAAGGATAATCGTGAAGAATCTACCTTCTTGGCCCAGAGTGGATGGTGGGATCTTTCTCTATAATCAATTTCAGATCTGGGATTTTGATCTCCATAACCCATTCTCACATAGGCCATCTCCTCTGACTTAAGCCAATCCACCCTTGCCACACTGCTGCATATAATGTGTTCCCTAAGCCCTACCTGTCCCAGCACACCCAACCCAGCCACCGGGCACAACACAACAGAGTGTGCCAGGAGCCCAAGCAGCACAGTTCTTTGTCTTTACAACTGAGCACACCTTATCGTCTCCCTGCTACGCCGAGGACTTTCCACACTGCTCTCCTACTCCTAGATCCTTTAACATGGACTCTGGATCTTGTCCCAGCATGTTAGGCCAGAAGCCCCACCTCTGAACCCTCCCAACTGGAAAGCCTCATTTTGCAGAGAGGAGAGTGGACATAGCTCCCACTTTACCAGCCATATCAGTCTGGAAGGAGTCCAGTTCCACGGGCAAGTTGAGAAAGCCTGGAACAAGTTTCTAGTGTTCCTAATATTCTAGAAACTCAAATAACAGGACTGGCACAGTTTCCAGGACCTTAACCCAATGTGGGAGCCCCACCCAGCCAGACTCAACCACATCCTCAGGGGAGGAGTCAGGGAACCGGTGCTTTCAGCAAGTTTTTCATTAAACGGCCAAGTTTGGGAAACATTAATCCGGTCTAAACCCATTAGTTTAAGAATGCGAGTGCAGAAGAAGTGACCCTTCAGGATCACACAGCTCAGCAGGGGCAGAGCTGGGACTAGAACTCGGGTCTCCAGCCTCCCACTAGGGTCTTGTTTAATGATACCATCTTCTAAAATAGGTCCAGTGGGAATCCACATTTGGCACAAACAGTTTCTAGATGAGGGTTCACTCCCTGATTTTTTAGAGCTGGAAAAAAAATCATGAGAGAATACTTTGGAGTCACACACATCCGGGATAAATGCTCCAATCTTGAGGGAAAATCTCCTAATATCAGACTTCCCATGGAGCGTCTCAGTGGCCTGAGCTACTCTTGAATAAGTCCCCTCATCTCCTTGGAGTCGATTTCTCTCTTTCAGCGTGAACCTGGACATTATGCCAGGCCAGCTGGTGGCCGTGGTGGGCACTGTGGGCTCTGGGAAATCCTCCTTGATGTCAGCCATGCTGGGAGAGATGGAAAATGTCCACGGGCACATCACTGTCAAGGTGAGAAGGAATGCCGGGGGTGCCTCTGACGCTCCAGTGTGGGCCCCTTAGTGTTGCTTTCACACTGGGAGCATGAACTAGCATCTGATTAACCCCTGTGTCATGTTGCTGTAGGTGACATTGTGTAGACATTCAGAGACTTATAAACTGTAGATACTTTGCCCCACCCCACACATATAATCAGTTTCAACTTTGGCGCAGATGTTAAAAAACCTTTATTTTTAATGAGCTCCCCAGGTGATTCTCATAGCACTCTAAAGTTCGAAAACTATCAAATAGAGCTGTCTTCCTTCAAATATGGACAATTCTGCTATACCTGCATTTCCCAAAACCTCACACTCTGTAAAACTGTACAATAAAAGAGAATAGGACCTGGGGGACAGATTGAAACAGATCATTAAAAACATATATATGTTCCCATCGTGGCTCAGTGGTTAACGAATCCTGCTAGGAACCATGAGGTTGCAAGTTCGATCCCTGGCCTTGCTCATTGGGTTAAGGATCTGGCATTGCCGTGAGCTGTGGTGTAGGTTGCAGACGTGGCCTGGATCCCGCGTTGCTGTGGCTGTGGCGAAGGCCGGCGGCTACAGCTCTGATTAGACCCCTAGCCTGGGAACCTCCATATGCTGCAGGTGCGGCCCTGGAAAAGGCAAAAAGCCAAAAAAAAAAAAAAAGCATATATAACTTTGGAAGTTCCAATTGTGGCTCAGTGGTAACGAACCTGACTAATATCCATGAGGTTGTGGGTTCAATCCCTGGCCTCACTCAGTGGGTTAAAAGATCTGGCGTTGCCGTGAGCCGTGATGTTTGTCACAGACGAGGCTTGGATCTATCAAGGCTGTGGCTGTGGCATAGGCCGGCAGCTGCAGCTCCGACTCAACCCCTAGCCAGGGACTCTCCATATGCTGCAGGAGCGGCCCTAAAAAGCAAAAACAAAACAAAACAAAGCAAAAATAAATAAATAAATAAACCCAAAATAGAAACAAAAATATATATCTTTATAACCAGGGTACCAACTAAAACAATAACAACAGTAGCAATAAAAATCAGAAGCACTGTAAAATCTCCATTGGCAATTGCACCCAGCTTCACAGTTCATTCTGGGCCTCTCACCTCCTCCTTTGAGAGCTTGGTGTTGGAGGGTACTTGCTTCCAGTACAAAAATATGACATAGGGGATAGACGTCATCGATTATGATTTTTAATAGGAAATATTTTCATGGCATCTTCAACTTCCCCAGAGAGCTAAATTTAGGGGAAATTAAAGGTACTTGAGATCATTTAGTTGGCCACTCTTTGCACCCAAAAGAGGCATGTCTATAGATTTTTAGCCTTTCTTCTTAAGATTCTCATATATTGCTAAGTCTTTCTTCTTAGTTATAAGAAAGCTTGCCTCTGATGGCTGCTGCTGCTTTTTTTTTTGGTCATTTTAGGTCTGCACCTGAGGCATATGGAAATTCCCAGGCTAGAAGCCAAATCAGAGCTACCGCCAGCCTGCACCACAGCCATAGCAACGCTGGATCCAAGCCATGTCTGCGACCTACACCACAGCAATGTAGGATCCTTAACCCACTGAGCGAGGCCAGGGATCAAACCCGCGTCCTCATGGATGTTAGTTGGGTTTCTTACCGCTGAGCCACGACATGAACTCCCCCTGACTGCTTTATACTGACATGGTTGGAGAATTTTTAAGAGCCAACACCTCTTCCACACTATACTGATATTTTCCCCTGATTTACCAATCCCTAATGAGATAATTTGCGTTAAATAATCACTCAGGATAGCAGAGCAGACTCTACAAATTTAACTCTCTGAACTCCTTTCAGGAAACTTTTTCTTGCTAACTCATAACTGAGTTTGTCCTCAAGCACAGGTGTTTGTCAGGCTCCATATCTTTTGACATGATCTGTTTCACATATCAACCTAGTACCCAAATTGCAAGTTTTCAGTTCTTGCTTCCTAAGATGTCATCTATAACAGTACCCTATCAGTGTTAGCCCTCTCTTGTTCCCAGTAAACTCACTGGGGTCTGACTAAAACCCTTTTCAGAAGCAGCGTGTGCATTCATCCTCCAATTTTCAGATCATGGCTAGAGACTTTAAATGATGAATAGAATATTGAATCTTTCTCCCTGGTTGGTACAATAAATACAAGCATACTGATAAATATCAATTGCTCGGTCAGCCTGACATTTTTCCAAATCTAAGTTCCATTTGTTGCTCGTGTCACCCCCCCTTCAACCCCACATTTCCAGAGGTACAAAATTGTCATATGTTCTGACCCTTCCCATCTAGGGCACTGTCGCCTACGTCCCACAGCAGTCCTGGATCCAGAATGGCACCATAAAGGACAACATCCTTTTTGGATCAGAGTTGGATGAAAAGAAATACCAGAAGGTTCTGGAGGCCTGTGCCCTCCTCCCAGACTTGGAAGTGCTGCCTGGAGGAGACCTGGCTGAGATTGGAGAGAAGGTACTTGGGACACCAAGGGACCTTGAAGGATGAAGAAATAGTGAAGAGAAAGAGTGAGGGTGGTGGAGAAGCTCATGGCAGGGAAAGAGCTGACCGACTGGTAGTCAAGTCTGGAACAAACACCAGAAAACAGAAGTCTGCAGAATGTTTCATGCAAATAACTCAGAAATGTACATTTTTTGTGTGTGTGCCTGGAAGCAAATAAAGGAATGTGTCATCTAAAGGGAAGATTATGAGGGTAGACCCTGAGTGGTTTAACTAACCAGCAGCTGACCCAAGCTTGACCTCACAGGTAGGCAGGGAGGGGCAGACCAGAGCCTAGTTGTCCTGATTCAACCTCTGCATTACCGATGAGGGCCAGAGTTGGGTTCTAATAATCTGCTTTGAACATTTAGAAATTTAGTGTGTATTTTCTCATGTTCCTAAATGCCTTTCTTAAAAATCAATTTTTAATGACTCATATTCATTATATGGATACAGAATACTTTGTTTAGAAATCCCTAATCACTACATATTTAGGATGTTTTCAGCTTCTTTCCTCATTTTTTTTTTCTTTGTTAGCCACACTTGCAGCATATGGAAGTTCCTGGGCCAGGGATCAAATCTGAGCTGGAGCTGTGACCTGTGCCACAGCTGCAGCAATGCCAGATCCTTAACCCACTGCACCACAGAGGGAACTCCTCTTTCCCCATTTCTAAAAATAAATACAGCAGTCTTTGGGAGAAAGAGCTTGAGATATTAGAAGACTAGTGTGGAGATAGCTCTAGAGTTATTTTGTTCACTAATTCAGCATACATTTATTGAGTACCTGCGATGTGCCAAACATAGTGCTGGAGTTACATTCACAAACAAAATAGAGAAAATGTACCCTGGTGTAGCTCTACATTCTCATGGGGCAGGAAGTAATGATAACAAAATAAGTAAATTATAGAATACAGAATGGTAGGTTGGGTATACCTTTAATTTGGGGGGCTAAAGTTATCCCTTTGAGTCAAAAATATGTATAAAGGAATTTGTATTACTAAAGCTAACCTGGGTCCAGCTGCCCACCATGCAGCAAAGCCAGTCTATTGACCCAGGGTTGAGGTGAAGGAAAGTCCATCTTCATTGCAGGGCCCAGCAAGGAGAAGGGGCAGCTCATGCTTGAAAGACCCAAACACCTAAATGGCTTTCAGGGAAGGGTTTTTTTTTTTAAAGGAAACATTTGGGGGTGAAGGTTGCAGCTTGTGGGCTGCCTTCTGATTGGCTGATGACAAAGTAACGGGGTGATATTTCGGGAAACTTAATCATCAACCTTCTGGTTCCAATCAGTTTGGGGTCTAAATGCTTGTGGTCAGTGTGTAGTCACCATCCTCCCTCCGGGTAAGAATCTTAGTTTCAAAGATATGCATCAGATTGTTACATTCACCCCTTGAGAAACTAGGACTCTGTTTTATAGCTGAACTGTTGTTTCTTGATTATTTTTCCTTTGTTTTTGCCTTCCTTCACATCCCTAATTAGTAACTGCTTGAGTCTGCTCTTCAGAACAGGCCTAGGAGACTAAAGATTTTTTCTACAAACAGGAAATGGGGACACAGGGGCTTTTGAATCCAGGAAGGCCCTCAGGGTTCTGCTTGGTTTCAGGCCCCCCTTTGCTTTGATACACCTCAATCTTGAATGGAACAGGTATGGGACAAGAAAGGGAATAAAGTTTTGGATAGAGATATTAATCATAAATTCAATAGAAGAACTCAGTTTTTTTTTTTTTGGGGGGGTGCTCAGTTTCATACTTAATAGCAATTATTTTCTTCTTCAGGGTATAAATCTCAGTGGGGGACAGAAGCAGCGGATCAGCCTGGCCAGAGCTACCTATCAAAATTCAGACATCTATATTCTGGATGACCCCCTGTCTGCTGTGGATGCTCACGTGGGAAAGCACATTTTCAATAAGGTCTTGGGTCCCAATGGCCTGTTAAAAGGCAAGGTGAGAAATTATTTAAAGTGATGAAGACATGAGGAGGGACACACATCTCCTAGGGCTTCTGGGTCCTGAAGCAGGTTTCCTTGTTTACCTGCCCCCTGGGATGCTGAGGAGATACAGTGTCAGACTGATCTCCCAGGAGATGGCCCAGTGAGAGCTCCCAACTTGAGGTCATGGCTTATGCAGGAACTGGCTAGTCTGAACCTTATTCCCTGCTCTGACATTGAGCCTCCTAGGAGGATAGATGATGATAAAAAGCCCTTTGAGATCTGTGGTATAATAAATATATTTGGTCTTTGTCACTAGGTCTTGGTACGGAGCTCCTAACCCTTAAGAATTTCCCGAGTGATACTAGGAGTGACATTTGTTACTCATAATGAGCCCCTTTAGGTCACTCCCCAGTTTATGCTAATGTGTGACTAAGGGAGGGGGCCCTAGAGAGCCTCTGCACAAGGCTGTTCCTCAGACCAAGTGATGGGGGTGTCGGAACTTTCGGCCCCATTCACAACCTCTGGGGAGGGGAGAATGGGCTGGAAAATGTGTTATAAGAATTCTTGAATAAGGAGATTCCAAGAACTTCTGGGTTGGTAGAACATTAAGGTGCTGGGAGAATGGCACACCTGGTGAGATCTCGGAAATTCTGCACGAGCCACCCCCCCCAAGCCCCCAGCCCCCAGCCTTACCATATGCATATCTTCCTTTGCTGTTCCTGAGTCCTTTATAACAACCTGGTAAACAGTAAAGTATTTTCCTGGGATCTATGAGCCATTCTGGCAAATTATCAAACCTGAGGGAGGGGGCCGTGAGAATCCTCAATTTACAGCTTAGTTGGTCAGAAGTGTGGGTGGCCCAAGACTTTTGCCTAGAACCCGAAGTTAGGGCAGTCTTGTGAAACTGAGCCCTTAAGCTATGCGATTTCTGGGTACCTGGCGCCAGAACTGAACTGAATTGTTCGATACTCTGAGAATTGGCTGGTGTCAGAAAATAGCCCAGAGGACCTAACAGTCTACTTGCTGGCACACAGGCCATCCTGCAGGAATCAGAGCTCTACTCTAAGAAGTCACTTTTCTGGGACTCTTGCAGAATGGCTGGAAATGATGAGTCAACCTGAATATAGAAACAAAGCTGACATTTTTTGAGTGTTCATTATGTCCTAGGCCTGTGCTAAGCACTTTGATTGTGTTGTCTCATTTCATTTGCACAATGGCCCTTTGAAATTGTACAGATAAAGTGGCCAGAGCAAGTCACTAGAGCTGGTCATAGGCTTTCCTTCCCATAGGCAAGTTAACTTAGTGGACTGAGTGGGAGAGCCTGACAGAACCCCTTCAGGATTTGAATATTTCTCAACAGCAACAAGTGCTGAGCGGGGCTGTCAGCT